>APFE031506347.1:5843-42123 GCA_000404065.3 Pinus taeda | reverse complement strand
AATTGGCACCATACAAACTCCCTAAATACATCGTCATGAGGATTTTTTCCCTGGAATACATTAGACAAATGTTAAATTCTGATGACATTCATTTTGTGGTGGAAAAGAAGAAGTCACAGTTTCACATAAAGACATTGATGGGCCCATTCATATGCAATACAAGGACAATAGGAGAAGCATAAAAACGTCTTAAAGAGATGAAATTCAGCCTGAGTTTTACATGGTATTAGGACCCTTTGGGTATCATTTCCATGTTAAGAGTAGAAAACAAAACTACTACATCCACACCTCAAGGCTTGAGATAGAAAAGTATGCAAATCAGTTGGAATGGATAGAGAATACCTTACAGGAAGCTGAAGAACAACTCTTTTCTACTTCAAGTTTATAGACTCCCACTCCTTAGGAGAAAACAAGTAAAAGACAAAGAGATGAGGGATCATCATCAACAATAGGGAGAGAGGCCAAAGAATTCAAGATCAATTATAGAAAATGGAAAAATTGACTCCTAGGACGGATATAGAAAAGGAAACAGAAGAGCATGTTTCCATCATAATTACAGACTCACCTCCTGCAAGCAGTAAATTTGTAACATCTTCTACTGGACCTTCATCATCACAAGGTCAGAAGGAAAAAAAGCTAGATTCACATAATGTCCAAGGAGAGAAAGAAAAGACTTTTTTTGATAGGTGCAGAGATATTAAGATTAAGAATGAGATTCTTAAAAACAATACCTATAATCAGTTTTGGAAGTAGACCTCCAGCTCACAGAGCAAATTTTTATTAGTTTTCGACACAGAGCATGGAAAGATGCAGAGGCCTTCCTTGAGGCCCAAACTCCACATCCAAAAACATCAACAGAATACAATAGTACTACATTTGAGTTCAACACCAAAGACATCCATCCCATTGATCAAATGGAGATGCATAAGCAGACTGGTGAGATGATTTCTTCCAAATTAACTAATAATTCTATGTCATTGTGAGAGTTGTAGGTCTCATTTTCCAATATTCATTTTGAGTTGAAAATGGAGAAGGTATCCTACTTGGAAAAGGATAATAGGATCAATTATTTGGAAGATTTGATAATAAAGATAGGATATGATCCTAAAGATGTAAATGCTGCATAGGAGATCATCAAGAAGAAAAATATGGATATTGCAGCATTGAGAAAGCAACTTAAGTTTCCAACCACAAAGGATCCCTTGACCAAAGACATTGAAGAAAATGAGGCACAGAAGGTTGACATCATGAAGTTGATCATAGAGAAGAATATACAGATTAGACAGATGGAGGATGAAATGGAGAAGATGATAAAAGAGAAAGATTAGAGTCAGAGGATGGCCATTATCCCCCTGGATTCCATACCCATTTCTCATCTTCCAGCAATAGGAAAAACCACTGCAGCTACTTCTTCCACCCATACTCCAAGTGTTGAACAGGTGACAAGGACACTAGAGAATATGTTAACTCAGTCAAAAGTGATCAAGACATTGCATGGGCAGCTCAAAGCTCTAGAAGATCAAAAAGCTAGAGCTGAAGCTTCTCATCTTACTGAAGTGCAGAAATCATAGAGACCGTTGGAGAGGTTGTAGAAGGTAGAAAAGGATATCTCAATTGGTTAGACCTTGGCCCAAGCTAAGGAAACCATTTGGATGGGTATTTTGGACTGTATAATGATATTTGGTCATCTATCTGAATCATATTTGAATAGAAAGAATTGATAGAAAAAGCCACAGAAATCATTGTTCATGTAAGGGAAAAGCTTGGAGATATTCCCATAGAAGCCTCCAACATTATCAGATCCTTGAATTCTAAGTCTAAATATGAACTTGAAGAATTAGGAATTAGTGATAGGACCGCCACTATTTTGGAAGTCAAGAAAGTTTTGACTAAAAGGAACCACATTGAACAATTGGAGGAAATATGTGAAACATTAGAGCTAGGAGTGAACAAGTTTTGTAACAGAATTGAAGCATTAATCCAAAAAGGGTTGCCCAACATATATGTGATTAATGATAAATTGCTCACTCAGGAAGACTATGTTTTGGAGATGAAGGAAATGGCCAAAAGCAGTGTCAAATTCAGTGGGATAACGGGCAATATGGCAACAAGAGCAATTTTAGAAACCATGGAAAATGATTTCTACATCCAGAATGAGGTAAAACATGTTTTTACAGTGTAGCCAACTTTTGCAAAATACACAGAGGTTGATGAAATTTACCAAACGATAATTAAATTAACCGTACCAGGTGAAAAAATGTGGGAAGAACTATGTGATTTATTGGATTAAAGGATAATTCATGGGTAGTAAGAATAGTGGCCAACACAACAGCCAACACATCAATGCAGCACAGTTTCGAGTTGATTCAACAACCGAACCCACCAATGCAGATCCACCTTTCTATGCAGTTGTCTACGTGGCCTATTTTTCTGCTAGAGATAAATCTTATTGTTGATAATTAGGCTAATAATACATTGTCAATTGAGACAAAGATTTTGTAATTATTTGTATAAATACTTCACTGTTTGAAGTATTAAGGGTTGATTTCTGAATGCAATTACTAATTTTCTCTGCATATTGTAATTTTTCAAAGAAACTGGTGCATCAATAATGCAGGGACCTTTTCATAGGATTCATGTGGTGTACCAAATGGTGATGTGTTTCTTCAGTTTATTTGTTTAAGAATTGTTTTTCTTTCTTTGTTATTCTGAAAATTTCAATTACTTAACATAAACTGTGATGAATAGGACATGTTACATAGAGCACCCTATTCTGGCTATTAGTAATTTTCATGTTTTCTGTTGAAGTCAAATTAAGTAATTCTTAATTGCTATTTAATTTCTAATTTCTATGGATAATTCATGGGTAGTAAAAACAATGGGCAACACAACCAACACATCAATGCAACACAGTTTCGGGTTGATTCAACAATTGAACCCACCAATGTAGATCCACCTTTCTATGCAGTTGTCTACGTGGCCTATTTTTTTGCCAGAGATAAATATTATTGTTTAGAATTAAGCTAATAATTCATTGTCGGTTGAGGCAAAGATTTTGTAATTATTTGTATAAATACTTCACTGTTTGAAGTATTAAGGGTTGATTTCTGAATGCAATTACTAATTTTCTCTGCATATTGTAATTTTTCAAAGAAGCTGGTGCATCAATAATGTAGGGACCTTTTCACAGGATTCATGTGGTGTGCCAAATGGTGATGTGTTTCTTCAATTTATTTGTTTAAGCATTGTTTTTCTCTCTTTGTTATTCTGAAAATTTCAATTACTTAACATAAACTACGATGAATAGGACATGTTACATACAGCACCCTATTCTGGCTATTAGTAATTTTCATGTTTCCTGTTGAAGTCAAATTAAGTAATTCTTAATTGCTCCTTAATTTCTACTGAACCTTAGATTTATGCTATTTCAAAATTCATTTATTATTCTGAAAGATCCAAATAGTACAACCTAGCTTGCCCTGTGCAACTCCTCTAAAATTTGATGCAAATCCAGGTTAATCTTTAGAATCCATAGCCCAATGGAATTATAGCAATTTAATCAACCAAGCAATCCAATAAAAAACAATCAGTACAGTCATAGCTAGCCTAAAATTCACATAAAAAAAGCTAAATTTTACTGAGAGATCCCTCTCAGTAGTTGGCAGGGCTAGATCCCAACTTCCAAAGTGGTTTTGATGTTGCCCTATGTGTTTACTCCCTCAACCTCAAAAATACAGAATGACAACACATGCCAAAGGAGAATTTCTCTAATTTGGAACATAGTTTGTGTTGATGTAGGGTTTGAAGGACCTGCTGGATATGTTGGAAATGATTTTCCCAACTCTTGCTGAAGATGAGGATGTTGTCTAAATATACAACCATGAATGAGTTGGTGAAAGGCCACAATATGTCATCCATCAACCTCATAAAAGTTTTATGGGCATTTATCAACCCGAAGGGCATGGCCAACCACTCAAAATGGCCCACCTTGGATTTGAAGGTGGTCTTCCATGCATCTGCTACCGGAGCATCTGGACTTAGCCAGCAATGTGAAAGTATGTTCACATATTGTGGCTAAACAAGTTTAATTTCACTAACCTAAGTGGTCAAAAGTCATTTTTTACCGAGAGGGTTTGATCTCTCGAGAAATGAGTTATATTTCATTATTGTAATAGTTAGAAATTGTCTTATTTTAGATTCAAAGATAAGTTGTTAGCATAGGTGCATGATAGAGCTTGAAAATAGAAATTGGTTGTTAGAGTGTTTAAAAATAGAGATTGAGTTGTTAGAAAGGATTGGATTGATAAAAAGAAGAAAAATGTAATGCAAAAGGATTAGCAAGAATGAGAGAGGATTGAGGAAGAGAAAGTCAAGTAATATAGCGAGGATTTCCATATTGAAACAGGGGTCTTTTTAATTGCGGTAATCGAGCCAGAGGGGCGAGACTCTGTAACCTTGATAGTATTTATAAATTGATGTCATGTGGGATTATATATACATATATGGATTATGTGTGAACTTTCGTTTTACTTCTGTTTATTTGTATTCAGGACAAAGTCGAATGTTTCTCTATTTTCATGCTTCACAATATAAAGCATAGAGCTAATAGGAATCAAAAACCTTGTGTTAACAATAGTGTTGAAGCTGCTTAAAATCCCAACGTTGATCTAGGTTCCAACCAATGGTGTGAAATCCCACTGATCATTGGATCATCCCATATCACATTGCAATATTTGTTTGTAAGGGGGCGGACCTCAGGCCTTAAAGATTTGCAATGAGTGATCACTGTAATATTGCATCACAGTGAAACAATGGTGGATGGTCGGCTCGTAGGCCTTAAGCAGTTGCAAAGTGCGATCACCAAAATATCGTATCGCTGAAAGCCTTTGTGTGTTATCGGACCCAGATCATAGAGACAATGCAATATGCGATTACGATACATCGCATCGCAATATTTAATTACAAAGGACAAAGGGCCTGAAACTATAGCAATTGCGATTATGCAATTTAATCTAGACAGTTGATCATTTATATTGTGATCTAAGGAGAATCACGAGGAGTTCTATAAAAAAAGGAGAAATACTAGTGTTCGGCTTTTATAAAGGAATCAGAGTAGCGTTGTGGAAGGTTGGACTGTAAAGGAATAACAAACGTGGGCTGATTGTTTGAGATTTCTCAAAATGATTGATTCTTGCATCATTTGTGGTATCAAAGCACAGAGAGATTAAAGATTGATTATAATAAACATTCCGCCAGGGAGATGAGCTGGCATTGGTCAAGGAAGATTGGAAGCAAATGCAGTTCTGTTGGAGGAGATCTGAAGTTTGTGTACGAGGATGGAAACAATTGAGAATGCTCAGAGAAGAACAACTGATGAAGGTGATGACAGTGCTAAAGAGGAATCTTCTGAGGAAGAAGAAGAGGAGGAAAATGAAACTATCAGAGTTGTTAAGATGTTGGTGAAAGTAGGAGGAAAACCAAAGGTGGAAATTTCTACGTATGAAGCGAGTCTCAATGTAGAAGAGCTAATGGATTGGATCAAGTCATTAGACAAATATTTTGACTATGAAAAGGAATTTGATGACAAGAAGAAGGTGAGATTTGCAGTTACCAGATTGAAGGATCATGCAACTATTTGGTGGGATGACCTACAAACATCCAAAGCGAGGAAAGGAAAGTCCAAGATCAAGTAATGGGACAAAATGGTAAGTAAGATGAAAGCCAAATTTATGCCTAGAGATTATCAGTTGAATCTTTTTAAACAGTTACAAAATTTAAGGAAAAAAGGAATAACTGTTAAAGAATACACAAAAGAACTTTATAGATTAAGTATTAGAGCAGGACATGCAAAGGATGACATGGAGAAGGTAGCGAGATATATCAATGGCTTACGATATGACATACAAGACGAGATCAACTTGTTAAGTCTGAAGACCATTGAGGATGCCTATCAAGCAAGTTTGAAGGTAGAGGAGAAGATGATGAAAAAACAGAATCAGAAGAATAGAGGAAGGAGCTCAGTAAGAGGTAGAGGAACTACCAGACCAAGGGGACCAGATCGCCGCAGAGAGGGGATTTTAATAGAGGAAGATCTGTGCCCAGAGGAAGGGGCCAAGGAAGATATGTTCGATGCTACACATGTGGAGAATTGGGACATGTACCGTGGGACTATCCTCATAATAAACCATCAAGTCAAAGCAATTTGAATGTGGCTAAGGCAAATCCAAAAACACCTCGACTTATGGAGAAGGAAGAACCCCCTGAAGTAGGAGAATACCTATTTTTGAGAAGGACATTGCTTAAGATAGAGAAAGAGATTGAAGAACCAGCGCAGAGGAAGAATTTATTCAGAACTACCTGTAAATCAAAAGGTAAGTGTTGTAAAGTAATAATTGACATTGGAAGCACTGATAACCTTGTTTCTATAGAGATGGTGGACAAGCTTGGATTAGTAAAGACAGTGCACCCTACTCCTTACAAAGTGTCGTGGTTGCAGAAAGGACATCAGATTATTGTGACAGAACAATGCAAGGTTGAATACAAATTGGTACATATAAGGATGTAATATTATGCGATGTAATGCCAATGGATGTATGCCATGTATTGCTGGGAAGACCGTGGAAGTTTGATTGGAAAGATATTCATGATGGGAGGAGAAACACTTATACTTTGGAGAAGGATGGAACTAAAAATACATTGTTGCTATTGAAGGATGACGCTGACAAAGGAGCGTTTGGAAGTAGTGTTATGCTGATGAGCGGAAAGGTGTTGTTGCAAGAAATTGGAAAAGGTGAAGAAATGCATTTTGTTGTCATAGGGAGACCGAAGGTAATTTTAACTTCCACGAACTTGGATGATTTGCCTGAAGAAGTTAAAATTATATTAGATGATTTTGCTGACATTGTTGTGGATGAGTTGCCAAACGCATTACCTCCTGTTCGAAGTTTCAATCATCACATTGACTTAATACTGGGAGCGAGTTTGCCAAACAAAGTCGCTTACAGGTTGACACCTCAAGGGAATGCAGAAGTTGGAAGGCAAGTATAGGAACTAATGGATAAGGGACTAATCAGACAAAGTCTTAGTCCATGTGTTGTACCAACAACACTTAGTCCAAAGAAAGGAGGTGAATGGCGTATGTGCACAGATTCCAGTGCCATAAACAAGATCACAATCAGGTATAGATTTCCTTTTCCACGCATGGATGATTTAATGGATTGTTTGAGTGGATCAAAGTATTTTACTAAAATAGATCTGAAGAGTGGATATCATCAAATAAGAATTTTCAGAGGGAGATGAATGGAAGATTGTATTTAAAACAAACAGTGGGTTGTATGAGTGGTTAGTAATGCCTTTTGGACTCACTAATGCACCTAGTATGTTCATGAGATTGATGAACGAAGTCTTGACGGAATATGCAGGCAAGTTTGTGATTGTTTATCTTGATGATATTCTAGTTTTTAGTAAAAGTAAGGAAGAACATCTAGAGCATCTTAAATTGGTTTTAAGAACTCTGTAGAAAGAGAAGCTACTGATAAAGCTGAAGAAATGTAGTTTCATGAAGGAATAATTAATTTACTTGGGATTTGTATTTTCTAAAGAAGGATTGAAAATGGATATGGAAAAAGTCCAAGCAATTTGGAACTGGCCTATTCCCAGAAATATATTTGAGGTAAAAAGCTTTCATGGTCTTGCAAGTTTTTACAGGAAGTTTATCAGAGGTTTTAGTCAGATTTGTGCACCAATTATTGAAACAATTAAGGAGACTAATCAGCCGTTCAAGTGGACAAAAGTAGCAGACAAGAACTTTAAATTGCTGAAGAGGAAAATCACAGAGGAACCAATTTTAGCTTTGCCTGATTTTGAAAAGGTATTTCAAGTTGAAACATATGCTAGCAGAGTTGTAGTTGGTGCAGTTTTGAGTCAGGAAAAAAGACCGATAGCATACTTTAGTGAGAAATTGAATGAAGCGAAGAAGAAGTATCCGCCTTACAATCAAGAGTTTTACCCTATTGTGCAAGCCTTGAAAAAATGGAGACATTATTTGCTGCCAAAGGAATTCATACTGTATTCAGACAATCATGCATTACAGTTCATAAATAAATAGCTGAAATTGAACCAGAAACATGCCAAGTTGGTAGAATTTTTGCAGAGATTTACTTTTGTGATAAAGCACACAAGTGGTAAGTTGAATAAAGTCACTGATGCGTTGAGTAGAGTAAGTTTTATTGTGGAAGAATTCAAAGTTGGTGTTGTTGGATTTGAAGAAATGATTGAAATGTACAAAGATGATGTAGATTTTATAGATGTCTATACAACAGTTCAAAATCCAATAGTGCATAACAGAATTCAATGGTTAGATTGTCTCATCCAAGGAGGCTTATTGTTTAAAGGCAAAAAATTGTGTATTCCCAAATGTTCTATGAGGGAAAGATAATAAAGGAGAAACATAGTGGAGGATTATCTGGTCACTTTCGACAAGATAAAACCTTTTCTTAGCTGAATGATTTTTATTATTGGCCAAAAATGCAAACTGATGTTAAGAGATTTGTTGAGAAGTGCAGGATATGTCAACATGCTAAGGGAATTAGTCAGAATACAAGATTGTATCAGCCATTGCCAATACCAGACCGACCGTGGGATGCAGTTAGGATGGATTTTGTTTTGGGATTACCAAAAACTTAAAGAGGGAATGATTCCATTTATGTTGTGGCAGATAGATTTTCCAAGGTGGCACATTTCATTGCTTGTAAGAAGACTAGTGATGCAAGACATATAGCTAATCTATTTTTTCAGAAATTGTAAGATTGCATGGATTTCCTATCAGTATTGTGTCTGATTGAGATACAAAGTTTGTAGGACATTTCTGGAGAACTCTTTGGAAGAAACTAGGAGCTAACCTCAGTTTCAGTTCAGCGTACGACCCTCAAACAGATGGACAGATCGAAGTAGTAAACAAGAGCTTGGGGAACATATTGAGAAGTTTAGTGTATCCAAATCCTAAGCAGTGGGATTTAGCACTAGCTCAGGCTGAATTTGCTTATAATGACACTCCAAACCGAAGTATTGGAATGAGTCCATTTCATATTGTTTTTGGAATGAATCCAAGAGGTGTGTATAAGCTCAGAAATTTGAGTAAACAGGAGACAAGAAGTGCGAAAGCTGGAGAGTTTGCAGAACAGATGAAAAGAATTCAAGAAGATGTCAAAGACAGATTACAGGAAAGCAATGGTCAATACAAATAGAGAGTGGATATGAAAAGAAGAGAGAAATAATTCCAAGTGGGAGATTTAGTGATGGTATATTTAAGAAAAGAAAGTTTTTGCCAAGACTTACAATAAACTGAAAATGAAAACAAGAGGACCATATAAAATTGTAAGAAAGTTTTCAACTAATTCATATGAAATAGAATTGCCAGAAGGGATTGGAATATCACTTATTTTCAATATTTTAGATTTGTATCCATACAAAGGGAAAAAGGCAGAGCTATAGGAGGAAACTCCAGAAGATCAAGTTAAAACCTTGAACTGGGAAGAACAATGCCAAAGACAGTTAAAAAAAAAGTTGAAGCTGTTTTGGAGAAAAGAGTATCCAAAAGAACCAGAGGACAAACTTATTTTCAATATCGAGTCAAATGGAAAGGACAACTAGTGGAGGATACTAGCTGGTTAACTACAAAAGAGTTGCAAAAGTATGGAGTAAGCCCTGGAAGTCTGAGGGATGATTCTTTTCTTCCCTGGGAGTCTGATGCAGGAGCATCTGGACTTAGCCAACAATATGAAAGTATGTTCACATGTTGTGGCTAACAAGTCGAATTTCACTGACTTGAGTGGTCAAAAGTCAGTTTTTACCGAGAGGGTTCGATCTCTCAAGCAATGAGTTGTATTTCATTATTGTAATAGTTAGAAATTGTCTTATTTTAGATTCAAAGATAAGTTGTTAGCATAGGTGTGTGATAGAGCTTGAAAATAGAAATTGGTTGTTAGAGTGTTTTAAATTAGAGATTGAGTTGTTAGGCAGGGTTGGATTGATAAAAATAAGAAAAATGTAATGCAAAAGGATTAGCAAGGATGAGAGAGGATTGAGGAAGCAAAATTCAAGTAATATAGCGAGGACTTCCATATTGAAACACAGGTATTTTTAATTGTTGTAATTGAGTGAGAGGGGCGAGACTCTGTAACCTTGATAGTATTTATAAATTGATGCCGTGTGGGATTATATATACATATATCAATTCTGTGTGAACTTTCGTTTTACTTCTGTTTATTTGTCTTCAGGACAAAGTCGAATGTTTCTTTGTTTCATGCCTCATGATATAAAATGCAGTGCTAATAGGAATCACAAACCTTGTGTTAATAATAGTGTTGAAGCCGCTTAAAATTCCAGCGTTGATCTAAGTTCCAACCAACGGTGCGAAATCCTGCTGATTGTTGGATCATCCTGTATCACATCGCAATATTTTTTTGTAAGGGGGTGGACCTCATGCCTTAAATATTTGCGATGAGAGATCATTGTAATATCGCATCGCAGTAAAACAACGGTGAGTGGTCGGACCACAGGCCTTAAGAAGTTGCGAAGTGCGATCGCCAAAATATTGCATCGCTGAAAGCCTTCGTGTGTTATCAAACCCGGTTGTAGAGATAGTATGATATGCGATTGTGATACATCGCATCACAATATTTAATTACCAAGGACAAAGGGCCTGAAACTATAGCGATTGTGATTATGCGATTTAATCTGGACCGTTGATCTTTTATATTGTTATCTAAGGAGAATCACGAGCAGTTCTATAAAAAAAGGAGAAATACTAGTGTTCAACTTTTTAAAGGAATTAGAGTAGCGTTGTGGAAGGTTTGACTGTAAAGGAATAGCAAATGTGGGCCGATTGTTTGAGATTTCTCAAAAGATTGATTCCTCATGAACATCTGTGGTTTCTATAAGAACTTGGTGACAACTAGAATTCAAATCAATCTTGTTAAAGTACTTGTCCCCCTTGAGTTGGTCCATAAGGTCATCAATCTGTGGGATTAGGCATCTATTCTTGACAATGATCTTATTTAGTGCCTGATAATCACTACAGAGTCTCTAGGTCCCATCCTTCTCCTGTACAAGTACAATTGGGTTCCCAGAAGGTGAGGAACTTGGTCGAATATGCCCTTTTTACAGAAACTCCTAGATCTACTGCTTGATTTCCTTGTTTTCTAGAAGGGAGCGATGATATACTGGCCCATTGGGTATAGGTGCCCCAAAATTCAAATCGATCGAATGCTTGACCTAACAATGCAATGGTAGCCCTATGGGTTGTGAAAATTTTAGTACTAAAATTCTATTGAAGCAACTGGAATTAATTCTTCTAACTGTTGATTCTGCTCTAGCAACTACTATGTAACCCTCTACCCCCAAATAAGGAACCTTCCTAGCGAAAATACTAGACTGCTACTCCCTCTGCCTGTTGGAATCACTCAACTTGGAAATTCAAATTATTTTTCCACCTTGCACTGAAAAATCGAACTACTCAAGCAATTTGCACTACTTGGCTAGGAACCGTGTAGCCCCCATAAAATTCATTCTGCTGCTTCATATGTATAGTGAATTTTCTTCTTTCACTTCTAAGCTCCCTTGTCTGAACAAACTTGGCTCTGATACCATGTGAAAATTTCACTACCGAAATTCTGTGGCAACAATCAGAATTAATTATTGTAACTATAAGTTAATTATGCAATTTATTTCTATGAAAATAACGAAATAACCAGAAAATATTCATAAAATAAATATTACAAAAGATAAACTGGAAACTGAGAAAATACTGGCACACACATACAAAAAATTTAACACCATTATTTTTGGACAAAATTCCTCGAAAAACCCCAATGTGGGAAAACCAGTGCAACAACTGATGGTTTTTATTATTAAGCAACAGTGAGAAATAATATGAGTACAATAAATTTCGCCAAACTGGTGAATCTATCCAAGAGGAACTTTGAAAAATATTTTTTGAGGGATTTTATCCTCTGTCCAAGAAATCCAGGCACTGTTTGACCTTTGAAAATCTGGCCATCCAAGTGATCTGCAAAAGCCCCGCGTCACCCTAGCACTGCTTGCTACACATACTACCTTAATTGATTGCCAATCTAGTCGTCCTTTCTGCTGTTGACTGGGAAAATGATTCTTTGACCCTCTGGAAAATATTCCTGGCCTCTGGAACTAAAAATATCTTGCTCTTTAGTTGGATCGAACTTCTCTTATAAAGAAACAATGTAGTCCCTGTGTTGTTTCTTGGATGTAATATCAGCCTCATATTTTCGACTATGTGGAAGTAGACATCTTCTTCCAGACTCACTATCTCTACCCCTTTCTGGCTCAAACTCTTCTAGTTACTACTCTCTAAAAATTCAAATTTCCCAAAGAAATCGATCCCAAGTGTGTGCCTCCATCTACCCACCGAGTTCTTCTCATAATATTAATGTGGGACTCCAACGACTAAAATTAAAACTTAATCAATGGCTGAGATTATTTCTAGTCGATCTATGTGAGTTTATAGAGAAATCTCATCTTCCTTAATTAATTCCTATTAATTAAACATTTTCCCTGAGTTAAACTTTGGAAAAATTTAATTAATGATTAATTAACTTAATTAAGGCATTTCTAGGTGGATTTTCTTGAAACCTTTTCTAGGTTATGGAGTGCTAGTGTTTCTTAGCCTCTCTACCAATTTTCGAGGCTAGAACACCATCCGATGCTACAAAAACTAACATGGGTGAGGAGAAGATGTCCATGTACTCCTCCACAACCTTGTCAACTTGATTTTGATGTGCAGGGGAACCCTTTATGGTGGCGATGGATGTGGCCACAATATTCCCCTTACTTTGAGAGTGAACTAGAAAGAAAACAATTTTTCTAGTTTGGGAAATGATCTTATTGCATTGCTTAATAGAGATCAAAGAAATGGAGGTAAGCGGGGCTATCTCCTGTATCCTTTATAATTTTCTACCCAAAGTAATAATAAAAATGCAAGGTTTAGACTTATACATAGCGTGACACTGCCACAAGTATGGTTGGCCTAATAACACATCACAAACTTCAAGAGCAGCAACATCACACATACCTCGTCCGTGAAGGGCTTGATGCTGTAGGAAAGGTGGTATTTTTTGCTAACACAGAGATGTCATCCTTGGTCAAGCAACCCGATGGTGTATGGTTGTGGGTGTGGTGTGGTCAAAAAACCCAACCGCCTAATGACTTCTGCTGAGTTGAGGTCCTTTTGGCTCCCACTATTGACAATGAACTATAGTGGAGAACCATTCACCCACATTTGTGAGTGGAAGAGACATTTCCCCTCCTCTGGATCTTCAAGCTCAATATTTTGGACCTTGGTGGTGGAAATGGTTCCACTGGGTTCTGCATCAATAATCTGCTTCCCCTTGTCATTCCCCTTGTTGGGTTCTAGCTTAGAGTTGGAACATGCATCTGAATGTAAATATTTTAGCTCGACCACCAGTGACTGCTTAGCACGACACTTATTTGTGTTGTGGGTGGGGCTCTTGTGGAACTCACACCATTTTTTGGTGTCCTTCTTTGTCTTCTTGGTGTTATTCTTTGCTTGTGGATTTGATGGGTTGTCCTATGTGACTCCACTTTGGCTCTATCCTTTGTTCTGTGATTTGGAGGTGCCTTTTCCCTACTTTGTTTTGTAGATCTAAAGTCTCACTTATTCTTTATAAACTTTTGCTCGATCCCCACAACATATCGGTATGCTGCGCCAAGCGAGGAGATGTCTAGGAACTCCATTTCTTCCTGGATGTATTTGTACATACAACCACGATACTCGAGTATTATATGTCACTCAAAATCCTTGATACCCAACTTCGTGTGTAGGGTATGGAAGATGTTTGTGAATTGCGACACATCTTGGTCCCGATCACGTCATAGTGTGGCCCACTTTATGTACTTATATCATAGCTTTCCACAGGGTAATATTGTTCCTTTATGACATATCAAAAAGAATTACACGAGGGTATGATTGAAAATAATGAGGATTCCTCCTTGTCCCTCTACTCATAGTATGTTTACTACTAGTCCTTGACATGGGGGTGACTTTGAGGAGTGCAAAAAGAATATTTTCCCTATCGGAAAAGCTATGGACCAAAAAAATCCTTTAGCATATTTAACCATCTATCCAAAGCATCTACATCTATTTGGCCTTCAAATATAGGAATGTTAAGGTTAACTTGTACCTTAAAGGGGGTGGTTCCTCCAAAGTGACTGTTGGATGAAGATGCTTTGCTCGTTGATACCTGTCAAAGGATCTGGGAAAAATTGTCCATTATCTTGTTCCTTTTTTGTTTCTTTAAACAAAATTCCGAAAGGATCTCCTACTCCATCTTCTTTCTTTTCTTCCACCATGGAAGTCCATCAAGGTCGGTGAGGCCCGTTTTGCAAGGGTTCAACCAATTCAATTCCCAACTGCTTATACCCTGACCTTGTTGAGGAAATGCACAGAGAAAAAAGAGAAAGCGCAGGCCACTCTTGTACCATTGATCTGGATTTATGAAGGAACAAAACGAAATGCAGATTCAAACCAAAACACAAAGATACAATGAAAACAAAACTTCAATTACTAAATAACAATTGTTGAACATTGTTTACATACATAAGAGAAACAAACTACCTCGAGCGATGGTAGCCTATCTTTAAGAAGAGATGTGACGACTACATGCCTTTTGAACTATGTTAAAATGAGGCTCATAGACCTTTTTATCATCAAGAAACAATGGAAAAAGCCTAAACATATAAAAACCTAACCCTGGGAGATGAAGCACCAAAATTTTGTGGGCCCCGTTGCGATTAGTTGGAACATCATCTTCTCGGGGTCGTAACTTGGCATAGGATCTTTGTTTGGTGCACATGATACCTCGTTAGAAATATCTATTTGAGGACAAAAATTTCAATTGCAAACCCCAATCAAAAGATATGGAGTCAATTGTTCTCCAAAATAACGTTGTTTAGGGCCTCAAAATGGCTTTGGAAGTTCAGGACCCAAAAAACTACCAAAAATAGTAAACTATGCTAGAAATTAGGAATTTCAAAGGAAATAGTGTTGGGGGTCCAAGTGGAATAGGTGGGTGGCCACCAATATCCACATGGATCATGCATGGGCTCTTTGGATAAACCCAAATTTATATCCATCAATAGGATTAATACAAAGCTACAATGACTACATCGTGGGGAGCTTTCTCTTTTCATGTCATATGATTAAAATTGATATAGAAGATTCTTTGAGCAAAATTTTTTGAGTCTATCTCTTCTAATTTATTATATTAATTGATTGAATCTAAACATCGACTCATGCATGGGAAGGTCTAGATTGTGACAGTACAACCAACATGCAACATTCATGAGCCTCAAATGTTTTCATTAAAAATCCTCACTTTTGCAGACTTTATGCTTTGAGATGTTTATCATGCACCATAAAACAACATAAGAAGTGAAGTTTTGTTTTTTTATCCCATGTCCATATGCTTTTCTAGACTATGAAGGGCATATGGAGATCGTCTTGAGTGAGGAGTTAGTCTTTGTATATTTTTTCATAAGTATTCATATTCCAATGTTCCTCTTCATTTTGTTTATTTCATATTGCCTGCTCTAGTGTACCAATTGAGTATTTAATTGGATTCACTCTAAACATTTTTGTTTTTCCATATGTGAACTGTATTATAAAATGAATAGTTTTGTAGCGAAAACATAAGCAACATATTACTATGAATGTTTATTAATTGAAGAAAAGAAGTAAAAAGTAAGCATAATGAATTTAATCAACCTATATTAAGAGTACATAATGGTCAATTTCATAAATTGAAACTTAAAGCTAAGGGCTTATTCAGCTTAGAGTAAGAATTTTTAATGGCTTCAACACAATTCTCGGGGATATTGGTGCCATGCTAAAATTGGTGAAATTGCTATCATTCACCATTTTATTCTACATATTCTCAACACTATTTGAATGGTTGTTTGGTTGTAACTTGAGTGTGTGTGGATGTTTGTGCTCTTCATGTTTCATTTCTTAGCACATTTAAACAAGCCAAGTATGCTATAAATTCCATCATATACATCCATGGGGTTATGATCCATATTTGTTTTTGTCCTATTAAAGCGCAACAAATCTTATTGAATTTCAAAGCTTCAGTGGATGGAAGAAAATGCATGCAATAAAGGTTTAAAAGATGAATTGTCTTATCCCAATATTATTAGTATTTTTCTACAAAGATCAAAACAATAGAACACATATCAAGTCTTTTCCCATAAAATCATTTTATAATATTTCAATTTCCATCTTATATATATATATATATATATATATAATATATATATATATATATATATCTAAAAAAGCACGCTACTCAACTTCATTATTTTATTTATATGTTGTAGATTTCAATGGCTCAACGATGTCCCAAGAGTAGTTGAAATCAGTTTTGTTATACAACAAAACTGATGATTATGGAAAATGGCTATCAATGCCATTATCTATTGGTTCGTGAATTAAAATGAAACCATCAACAATTGGAAGCCATGAAGTAAAAAAAGGCATTTGCAAGACATTCATTAAAGGAATTTTGAAGTGAAAAATGGGCCTTAAAAAAATCTACTAACAAAATTAACTTTAAAGGAAGCAGTATGATTCAAAATGATGATGTCATCCCAAGGGTAAATATTTTGGAGTGAAAAAAAGAAAACTATTTTTTTAGATGTATTTTTGGCTTATCTCCTCATAGGTTTCAAATGTAGACATTGTTGGATGTGGAATTAAATTCCACATCCAATGAGTACCCACTTTGCATGCTTTTGATTAGATCCACATAAAACGAAATTGAAAATATGAAAAACCATGTTGAATTAAATTCCACATCCAACGAGTAACCACTAATATGTATGCTTCTGAGTAGACCCACATTGAAAAAAAATAAAGATACATCCAATGAGTACCCACTCTGCATGCTTCTTAGTATATCCACATCGAAATAAATTGAAAATACATGAGAAAAACATGTCTCGTTGGATGTGGAATATAATTCTACATCCAACGGGTGTCTACAATTTATATTTGAGTAAACCTATAAGGAGATAAGGCAAAAATACAATAAAAAAGTAGTTTTCTCTCTTTTTCCTTAAAAAACCATAACTATTATTTGATTATTTTTCTTAGGAGACACATTTTAGATCTCAAAATTCACCTAATGAACATCCATTGCAAATATTTGGTAAAAATATTTAAGATGAGTAATGGAGGACAAAAGGTGGCAAAAGTTCAAATGGTACATGTTTATGACTATAGAGATATCAAAAGAGAGTTTATATTCGACCAAATTTTCCCAAAATTGATAATAATTGTGAGTTTGCATTGTGAAAATTCCTTGAAATGCAGCAACTGGAAATAATTCGTCTAACTAGAAAATTTAATTATGCAGTTTATTTTGTGTATGACAAAATAACGAATTATTCACACTGCAATTTCTTCGCTAAATAAAATACTCCAAAAGTAAAATAGGAACTGAGAAATGTTAGCACACACACATAAAAATTGACACAATTATTTTTGGACAAATGTCCCTAGAAAAACCCAATGTGGGAAAATTGGTTCAACAACTGAGGGTTTTTTTTATTAGGAAGAAGTGAACTTTGAGTACAATAAATATGGATGCCCAAAAAGCTATCCAACTTGAGAGAAACACTGGTAAAATCAATTGAGGGAATTTACACTCTTCTCTGAGAAATCCCAACTCAAAATGACTAAACCCTCTACGTAGACTCTACGTAACTTCTGCGCAGTTTGTCAGACGCTCAACTCAGAATAGCTGCCACTCAAGCTGTCCTTCCTGTTGCTGACAAGGGAAGTGTCTCTCTTCCCTATTGGAAAATCCTATCGGCCTATAGAAACTAAAATGACCTCCTCTCCAACTAAAAGGAACTGCCTCTTTGAGGCTCTCTGTAGGCCCCACGCTGCCTCCTGGAGAAAATAATTTGGCCTCCTCTCTTGCCTCTCTAGAATTGGAAAAATTCCTTTGGATCACTGCCTTTTCCCCTCTTTAGTATTATGTCCTCGTTTTTGCTCAAACCCTGCTACTGGATAGCTCGATCTGCCCAAGGAACTTGCACTACTGGTCCTCACTCATTGTGATGTGCGTTTTTCTATATACCCACCGACCTCTTATTATAACCTCCATTTGGGACTCCAATAGACAATATTAAAACTTAATTGATGGCTGAGATCATCTCCAAGTCTATCTGCATGAGTTTCTAGAGAATTATCACCTTTCTCAATTAATTAATAGTAATTAACCAATTTTCCTTAGTTAGACTTAGGAGAAATTTAAATGATGGTCAATTAATTTAATTTAGCTACCTATAGGTGAAATTTCCATAGACGTTCTAGGTTTTGGAGACTAGAACACCATCTGATGTTATAAAAAATAACACTACCTCTTAGCAAGGAAGGTGTTCTCCAACTCTGTCTCTGTAACATCCTCCCATGCCACTGATGTCTAACAATTGTAGCTGCTTGCCACTATTCACTAACCACTGTGCTAACTCTGATTCATCTGCCACTGACTGTAGTTGAAACATGCTGCATATGTGATGCTACTGACATTGCATTATACAACCTGTATTACTACCATCTCTACATCTAGACTACAACCCAACTAACATTCCTCTCATTGTTGCGATTGCTACTACAACCAGTGCAACTGAGAATCATCCAAAATACTAAATCAATTGTGTCTCTATATTGCAACAATCTCCTGAGTCTCTGATTGCTACTAGCCTTTGCTTTGTCAGTAGGGAATCTGCACTACTATTGATTATGCATTGTGCCTCTTGCACTGCTATTAACATTGCTCCGCGCTCCTAGGTATCTAACTGCAACCAGTCTGCAATTGTCACTCTAGAATATGATTGCACAACCTAACATTGATCCTCTTGCTACTGAATATTATGGGCCCCTATAGCAAGGTGATGATCCATGAGGAACCACCATCTGATGCTCACCTCAATGGATCTTGCCCAAATCTCTATGCAACTCTGGGAATAAATCTCTATATCGCCCCACCTCTCTCGTGGAGGTATAGTTGCATACATGGTGAATTATCCTCCTACGGGGAGGATACCTTGTCTATCTTTGTGGATGCTACCGCCTCATCCTGGTTCTCCTTCTTGTCCTTCTTCCTATGAGGACAGTGAATAATGTAGTGGACAAAATCGCCACACCTGTAGCACTTGATCTTAGATAGATCCTTTTTCTTCTTCTTCTCTCTATGCGAGCCTTGTCCTTGATTGGGACCTTTTTCTTTCCCTTTCGATGCAAGGGCCACATTTTCTTCCTCTTACACACCTTTCAATCCCTTGTGGTTGTTGTTGTCATTGATGGAGCTCTTCACTAGAGATCACCTCAAATCCTCATGTTGTAGGTTTGACCAAATCTGGTCCCACCCTAGTAATGTATCTCATCCTAAAATGCCTTGGACAAAGATTTCCCATTCCTCGAAGATAATGTTTAGGGCCAAATTCACAAGATCTGTAGTTTGAGGTGCTTCTCCTATGCCTGCAAGATCATCCCAGATATCCTGAATTCTATTGAGAAAGGTATTTATTCCTTCACCCTTCTGCATACAAACATTCATCAACTTCTCCTTCAAGAACATCTTCCTTTGCTCGGAGGGATTCTGATATAAGGAGGCAATAACGTCTCACATTTCTTTGGTCGTATTCTTGGTCGACACATGCGAGACAATATGATCTCGAACTCTGGCAATAATCAACTGCTTTTCCTTGGCCATCTCCTTATTGTAATTCGCTAGATGGTATGCATCTATAGGCACAACTGAAACTCGTTCTGCATACATATTTAGACCATACTCGTCTGGAAGGAAGGACATCATGGCCTTCTAGATGCAATAATTGGATGCACCCTATAATCTTCCCCAATCTCAGAGTCATTAGGGGATTTTTGAGGTCTAAAGTGGGCCTCCTAAGAAAAATGTACAACCAAAATAAATTTTATAAGAACTTATAAGATTCACGATGATGATGTCAACCATGGGGGATGATTCACTATTTTTGGAGTTAAAAAGTACAAAGATTAAAAAATAATAAAATAGTAAAACTACTTTTTCAACTCATCTCCCTAAGTTTTTACTCAAATTTCGACTGGGAGTACTCGCTGGATGCAAAATTTAATTCCTCATCTAAGGACTACCCATGTTTCATACTTTCGATGGGCCCTACTCACAAAAAATGAGAAATACATGAAAACACGTGATTGCAATCACATTTTTTCATGTATTTCTCACTTTTCATGTGGCAGGGTCCATAAAAAACATGCAACATTGGTATGCCTTGGATGAGGAATCAAATTCTGCATCCAATGAATGTTTTCGCTCGAAATTTGACTAAACCCATACGAAGATAAGTTGAAAATACCAGTTGAAATAATAGTTTTGTCCTTTTTCCCTCTAAAATTTGATGATGTAATCTAATCTTATTTTATTATTTCCACTATTAATTTATAATTTCCTTGGGAGGCCCATTTTAGACCTCAAAAATCCCCTAATGCTTGTTGAAGCCATCTCTGCAAAAACTCAATCTGAGACAAAAATATCCCTCTTTCTCCTACTCAGTTGCTAACTCTGCTATTCACACTCCTTCCTAGTGTGAGAATATATGTATACTACTACTTCCTTTTGCAACTAGAAATTTGGATTTCTGAAGCTAGAAACCCACTGAGAGAAACTCTCTATGTGTGAAATTTCTCTTCCACCTGAAACTAAATATGCTCTAGCAAACTGTTGCAAACCTTTTGTGCCCAGACAAGAAATCTGCTCTACGAAAATATTGATTTGTTGCTCCTTCTACCTAATGGAATAGCTTCCCTAGACAAATCGAACTTTCTTGTCACCTGTAACTAGAAAATTGATCCCCTATCCAACAATTCCCACTACCTGGCTAGGCAATGCACAACTCCAAAGATTTTTGGCCTGCTTCTCCCTCTGAACAATGAAATTTTGTTCTTCTGCCTCTAAGCATCCTGACCATCAAATATGCTCTAATACCATGTGAAAATTCCTTGAAATGCAGCAACTTGAAATAATTCTTCTTACTAAAAATTTTAATTATGATGTTTATTTTATTTACAACAAAATAACGAATTATTCACATTGCAATTTCTTCATCAAATAAAATATTGTGGAAGCAAAAATAGGAACTAAGAAATGCTAACACACAAACATGAAAATTGACACAATTATTTTTGGACAAATGTCCCTAGAAAAAATCAATGTGGGAAAACCGGTGCAACAATTGAGGGATTTTATTATTACACAATAGTGAGTTATGAGTACAATAAATATGAGTGCCTAACTCACTATCCAACCTATGAAAAATACTGGAAAAATCAACTGAGGGAACTTACCCTCTTCTCCGAGCAATCTGAACTCAAACTGACAAACCCAAGCAAGTCGTCCAAACCCTCTATGCAGGATTTGCATCACTTTTGCACAACTTGTCACATGCTCAACCTAAAATATATGTTACTCAAGTCTTCCTACATGTTGTTGACTGGGGAAGTCTCTCTCCTTCCTATTGGAAAATCCTCTCAACCTATGCAAACTGAAATGACCTCCTCCCCATCTAAATCGAATTACCTCTTTAAGGGTCTATGTAGGCCCTGCACTGCCTCCTGGAGAAAATAATTTGGCCTCCCCTCTTGCCTCTTTGGAACTGGAAAATTTCCTATGGATCACTATCTCTGCCCCTCTCTAGCCATGTGTCCTTTCTCTGGCTCAAAATCTGCTACTGTCTAGCTCGATTTGCTATTGTGTTTCTCCATCTATCCATCAACCTCTTCTTATAATATCTAGTTGGGACTCCAATGACCAATATTAAAACTTAATCGATGGCTAAGACAATATCCAAGTCAATTTGTGTGAGTTTCTAGAGAATTCTCACATTTCTCAATTATTTGCTATTAATTAACTAGTTTTCCTAAGTTAGACTTAGGAAAAATTTAAATGATGGTCAATTAATTTAATTAAGCTATCTCCATGTGGAATTTCCAGAAACGATTTTTGGGTTTTGGAGAACTCCTGTGTTTTATCCCTTCCACAAAGTTTCGAGACTAAAACAACATTTGATGCTACAAAAAATAACATGCATAACCAATTTGATATCTTAGTTTATAAGATTAATTGTTATTTAAAGCTTCTTGATTTCAACATCTCTTTAGTTTTATTTTATTGCAATATGAATATTACATTTATCCTAGGTTTATGCATATAAAATTGGATGAAATGGGAACCAACTAAATGTATAACAAGTGTTTACCAATCTATTCATGCAAAAATCGAAGAACTACTCTATGTTGGTAAGGATCTTAAATGGCTAAAGAAGGAAGGTCTTGTTGATTTTGGCTAGCATTGAATGTGCTTTAGGTCCAAAATTTTGTGGAGGGGCTAGAATACATAATATCTCCAAGACCCATAAATATTTTAGAGAAATTCCGCCTGGATTGTGAGTTATTAAAATAATTAATATTTTTAATGGGGTTCCTACGTCTAAACTTAGAAAAATAAAAATATATATGGGTATTAATAAAAATATGGGTGAGAAGATTCTAAGAGATGAGGATCAAGTCTGTTTTAATATTAGCCATTGATTAGGGACTTAATCTTGGTCATTGATTCATCAACATGAAAAGTATAAGGGGAGGCTTAAGGGTTAGTTGGAGATACACCAAGTGATCAGTCAGTTCGATTTTTGCTGGGGCGAGGTTTGCTGAGAAAATTGAATAGGTGATTTGAGTTGTAGTAAGAGGGGAAAAATAAGAGATTTGGATCGGAGAGGAGTTTCGAGCCAAAGAGTACCAAGCAGAGAGGCAATAATAGCATTAGAGAGGCAACAAAGAGGCCTACACAGCCCAAGGAGGGGCTCACGCAGGCCAAGAGGGTATCTTGTAGTGGCAGTGTAGGATATTTGTCAGAAGTTCGAGATTTTTTCGGAGAACCAAGGTAATAAGATGGGAGTGCTGAACAACAATCTTCCTCTAGGAAATCGATCTAGCAGAAGGGGCGACGCAGTCTCCTAAAGGCAAGATGTTGGCCCAAGCACTGACTACACTCGAATTTCCCAATGTTTTTGGGAGTCAGGCCACTCAGTGGATAAATTGTGACTTGGAGAATGAGGTAAAACCTCATGTGTATTTCTTGTTTCCGTGATTTCTTTAAAAGGTTAGTTGGTGTGGGAGGCAACCTGTTGTACTCAAATTCTACTTGCTTGATAATACAAACCCTCTATCTATTGCACTAGTTTTCCCGCATTAGATTTTTCTAGGGACGTGTTATACAAAAATAATGGTGTCCCTTATGTGTTTGTCTCATCTATTGATTTAGTTTATGATCTGTATGTCAGTGTAGTCTGCAATAGTATTTTTCATCACTGTTTATAAATTAAATAACTTGTTGAATGAAATAACAAGTAGGAGATGCTAAACCAGTTATTGCATTAGGATTTTTGTGTATAGATTCATAAATTTTCACATGGTATCATGGCATTGAAAATTAGAGGACACTAAAGCCATCAACCAGGAGATTGAGCAAAAATAATGCATAGAAGCAGCTTTCCCGAGTGACAACGTTGTTTCAGAGCCAAAGGAACAACTAAAGGAGTGACGTAGAGCCAGAGGAGTGATGCAGAGGCTCACGTAGTGTTGCATCAACATTCTAAACAAGTGGAGGGTGATGCAGTACTCGAGAGGATCTCATGCAGTGATTGCATCAGCTCTCTGAGCCAACATAGAGCCTGAGAGGCTCAGGTCAGTAAGTTGTCGGGGTAGGAGAAGCAGTGCATATTTGACCTATGGTGTTGGTGGGACGTTGTTTCTGTTGGTGCAAAACAATGTATGAGGAGACAAAGACGAGGTAGAGGGAGTCACTAATTTAGTAGATTTATTGCCAAAGAAATCTAGATTCAGGTTGCTGAGCAGCAACAAAGGAGGATTGGAGAGCAGTGATTCGACATTTTGCAGGAGGATTTCTGTGAAGGAAATAAGGACTCAGAGGGAGTCTAGAAATAAATTGTTCCTTGGAGTATTTCTAGTACCAAAGAAATCCAGATCCAAGTTTTTCTAGGGAAACAGTAAGAAAGGGAGAAGAGAACCTGTTCTACACTTGTTTGAGCAGAGATGACAGTCAATGGACTGAGGGATCAGGACATATTAGATGGAGCATCCAACTTTGTCATTTGGAAGGCTAGGATCCTAGCATCCTTGGACAATAATCACATCAAGGACTATGCCTTGAAAGTGGTGGTTGTACCTATCGATGCTAATCCTCTTAAGAAATACAAGGATACACAAGCGAAGGCGAAGTGCATGATTCTGGATGGGGTCAAGGATCATGTGATCCCACATATTGCTGAAAAGGAAACAACAAGGGAAATGTGGGAGGCCTTGACCACCTTGTATGAGGGAAATTCCATCCAACGAAAGAAGTTACTTGAGAACTAGCCGAGACAGTATCAGATGCAGAAGGGAGAAGAAATTGATCTCTTCCTTCTAAGGTTGCAAGGGATTCGAGACCAGTTGACTTCCGTGGGGTCTACACCAGATCCTGAGTTCATGGTCAGGACTGCCTTGATTGCAGTCACTGAACACTAGGAGACCTTTGTCCAGAGCATCTTGGGTAGGGCTTCTCTCCCTAGTTGGGAGGAGATGTGGGCATCTCTTTGACAGGAAGAGATCATGCGTTAACCAACGTAGGAAGTAGCGGCAAAGGAGTCGGATTCAAGAAGGAGGAAGAAGAGGATGCAACTCTCGTATCAGCAGGACAACCAGGGTAGCAGAAGAGGAAAAAGAAAGACATAACCAAAGTCAAATGCTTCATATGTGGGGAACTGGGACATTTCGCCACTGGGTGCCCTCGGAAGAAGGGCAAGGAAGAGAAGTCTAACTTGAAGGTTGCTCCAGCGAAAGCTGACAAGGAGGATGGTGATGAGGATTGTGCCATTAGTTCTCATGCACCTCTGGAGAAGAGGTGGGGTGACATAGAGTTGTAGTTGGGAGGACTACATAGAGGGGAAAGGTCCTTGAGGTGCATAAACTCTTGGATCACATATGACTACGGGGGCCCTTAATGACAATAGCAGATTAATGGGAGTCAGTTGGTGCAAGGGATGATGGAGAAACATTGGTAGAGGTAGAGTCCCAGAGTTTGAAGCAGCGTAGTGGAGGTTGCTACAGCGCAATAGCAGTGGAGGGTCAACACATGTTAGCAATAGAGGTTGCTTCAGCATCACGGGGTATCCAAACTAACCAACATGTGAGATTTTTGAGTAACTTATTTCAGTTGCTTACTTCTCAGCAGCTGAGTTGCAGTAGAACAGTTAGTAGTGGCAGTGCTATGGGTAGCATGATGCAACATATTGAGAGGGAGTTGCAGTACAAGTGTAGCAGTGATAGTGGCAGTGTAACGGGTAGCAGTACAGGATGAAATGATGCATTGGATGAAGGGAAGTAGGCCAAGCATCAATAACATAGAGGATCGATGCCATGGATCAATGTGATGCTTCTATTGGGGAGTATTGCTAGAGCACATTCCTCGCTAAGAGGGAGTGTTGATTTTGGGTAGCATCGGATGTGATCTAGCTCCGAAATTTTGTGGAGGGGCTTGAATACGTAAGATCTCCAAGACCCAAAAATCATTTGGAGAAATTCCGCCCAGATTGTGAGTTATTAAAATAATTAATATTTTTAATGGGGTTCCTAAGTCTAAACTTAGGAAAATAAAAATAATAATGGGTATTAATGAAAATATGGGTGAGAAGCTTCTAAGATATGAGGATCAAGTCTCTTTCAATCTTAGTCATTGATTAGGGACTTAATCTCGGCCATTGATTCATAAATAGGATAAGTATAAGACGAGGCTTGAGGGTTAGTTGGAGATACACCAAGTGATCTGTCAGTTCGATTTTTTCTTGGGAGAGGTTTGCTGAGAAAATCGAATAGGTGATCTGAGTTGCAGCGAGAGGGGTAAAAGTAGAGATTTGGATCGGAAAGGAGTTCCGAGCCAAAGAGTACTAGGAAGAGAGGCAGTGCAGAGGCCTACGCAACCCAGGAAGGGGCTCATGCAGTGCTGACACAGGCCAAGAGGGTCTCTTGCAGTGGTAGTGCAGGATATTCATCAGAAATTCGAGATTTTGCTGGAGAAGCAAGGTTCTAAGCCAGGAGTGTTGAACAACAGTATTCCTCCAGCAAATTGATCCAGCAAAAGGGGTGATGCAGTCTCCTAGAGGCAAGATGTTGGCCCAAGCAATGATTGCGTTGGGATTTCGCATTGTTTATCGGAGTTAGGCCACTCAGTGGATTAGTTGTGACTTGGAGAACGAGGTAAACCCTCGTATGTATTTCTTAATACCATTATTTCTCTGAAAGGTTAGCAGGTGTGAGAGGCAACTTGTTGTACTCGGATTCTGCTTGCTTAATAATACAAGCCATCTATCTGCTACACCGATTTTCCCGCATTGGGTTTTTTCCGGGGACGTGTTGTCTAAAAATAATGGTATCACTTATGTGTTTGTCTCATCTATTGATTCAGTTTATGATCTGTATGTCAATGTAGTTTGCAGTAGTGTTTTTCATCATTGTTTATAAATTAACTAACTTGTTGAATGAAATAACAAGTAGGAGATGCTAAACCAGTAACTGCAGTAGGATTTTTGTGTCTAGATTCAGAATTTTTAAAAGGTATTTTTTTTACAAATATGAATACATTTTTCCAACAACTATTGGATCACATGGATATATCAAATAGATCCCTTTACCTTCACTTATCTTATTTGAATGGGAAAGTGTAGATGATTCTTCCACAAGTTCATTTTGTTACACAATTTTCTTCTTCAGAAATACAGATTGGAATGAAAGAAAAAGGTGGAATTCATGTGCATGGTGACATTTTCATGAGATTCTCTATGTTTGTTAATCTTTTTGCTTTAGATTAATCTATTAGGGAAACATGTTAAATGTACACTATTTCAAAGCCTTACAATGAGCTATTGACAAGTTGGTTTTTAAGTGGATGGGATAGAACAACACATGATCAAAGCAGTGGATAAATAGAGTGTAGAGTGAGTCACGACACATTGCCTTTCAAGTAAGTTGTTCAATATTATTGATTTATAATTGGATCACGTTTCTTCAATTTTAGGGGTTAGAATAGGAAAAGAGGTAGTTTATTATGAATGTAATAAATATATGAGACTAAGAATTATTTTCATTTGATTCTTTCAGGTGTTGGATTTCAAGACAAATGTTATACATCTCCTTTAAATTTCATAGGTGGAGACATGTTTGACAAAAGGGGAAATGGATTTGGGTTCCAAAGGAACAAGACAATGGTTATTAAACACATTTTCGAATAGTTTCACTCAATGTTATGAAAAATGGTGAATTCCTTAAAACAATATTAATGAAGGAAAATTGGATACTATTTGACGTCCGTGAACAATTGGAGGTACAAGAAGATTTTGATCATTTTGTATTTGTACACAATAGTAAAATGTAAGAATGTAGAGATGGATATCGCTAGTTTAATGTGCAAACCATAATATATCAAATTATTGGCATGTGAAAACTTCTTTATAGAGAAAATAATTCTTATTTCTCTTATTGTATTGTGTAGATTTGGAAATGATGAGAACATACTATGCATTGCAAAGATTGTGTCAAATTGTCTACCATTGAAATTAGGGGATGCTAAAAGTTTGTAATATGGAAGTAACACATGCATGATGAAATATGCGCTTAGGACTTGTTTAATTGTAACTTGCGATATCTCTTTGGAACAAATTGAATTGGAGTTTTTGATATTTTGGAATGTAAATAGAGCTTTATATTGAGTAACATAAAAGTTAGTAAGTTAATGTTCCATGTGACTACTTTTGTGATTAATGTGATGATACACAACCTTTGTAGCTTGTTTTTCCTTAGGCTTCATAATTAGAATCTCTTCATTTGATATTTTTGTCAATTTATCAATTGATAAAACTTGTTAATGGCGAATTTTGTTCTTTGTTGTGAGGATTCTTTTTCCAAGGCCAATTATTTTATGTCTTGAAAATAGTGTTGAAACAACCATTAGAAAACCTAAAATAGAAATAGTGCATAGTGCAACCATCAAATCCCTTGGATTGATAGTTGGGAGATGGCTAGAAGCATCACTTTTCAAGAGTTTCACCTTCTCACAAGTAAAAGGTTTCTTGATTGAAAGATTTTTTATTCTTCAATTCCTAAGGAGTAACTAGGTTTGAATATGTGGGACGTAATGTATCTTTGGAGATCCAAGCTACCATTCCTTCATCATCGTAGAGGCCATCTAAGATCCCTTTGGGGTGGGGTGTTATGTATGCATATTTTGTTCTTTCTCTCTATTACTTCCCACTAGCTATAGTGGGTTACTGGGCCTTTGGTTAGATTGTTTTGGACATTTTGCTCTTGACACCAAGAAAACTAGCTTGGTTCATTGCAACAACAAATATGATGGCAGGAATACATCTTATTGAAAGCTATCTCGTATATTTCTAGTTGTTTAAATTATTGCTTCCACTTAATTAATTTGTACCATTTTTATGTATTTTTGTATATTTTTTGGCTTCACAATCATGGTGGCATCAATAGTTAGAGGATTCAAAATCCTATTCACCAATGCATATACTTATCGCTTCTACTAGTGAATGTAAGTGATGTTATTAAGTCCAAGCAGTAGTCTAAAAAAGAATTGCCGAAGTTGAAGTTGTTGAACAATGACACAAGCTTTCTCTTGCTATCATTATTTGATTTGATTATATATATATCTATATAGATATCTATATCTATATATATATATATATATATATATATATATATATATATATATATATATATATATATATATATAATATATATATATATATATATATATATATATATAATTGTTGTTATCATAGTCATTGTACTTCTACAAATCTAATATATCAGGATGAAAGCTATTTTTGAAATTGTGTTGTAAAAAGTCCACATATAAATTTGCGAAGAATGTGATGATGATTAACTTCGGAATTTCATCACTTTTAGCATGATTTACGTTGTCATAAGGTTGTGAAAATTCGCTTGAAATGTAGCAACTAAAATTAATTCTTCTAAATGATAAAATTAAAAAGTTTATTTTCTTACAAAAATATAATGAATTAATCACATTGTAATTTCTTCACATTAAAAGCATTGCAGAAATAAACTGGAAATTGAGAAAATGCTAGTACACACGCATGTAAAAATTTGACACAGTTATTTCTGGATAAATGTCCCTAGAAAAACCCGATGCAGGAAAGTCGGTGCAAAAGATGATGGTTTTATTATTATGTAGCAAAAAAATTATCTGAGTACAAATCTGGATGCCCAATTGACAATCCTCTAGCAAAATTTGCTACCAAAATATTTGGAGGAATTTCCCCCCTTTTCCTCAATAGATCAACCTCCTGCTCGCACTACCTGACTGGCTTCTAGCACTGCTTGAAATAGGAAAGTCATATAGCCTCCGGAACTCCTCTAATTGTGTTTTCTAGCCTCCCTTTGTCACTAAAAATAAGTCGCTCTACCTTCCAGGTGATCTCTTGACCTCTGAGAACTGATATGACCCTATTCTGACACTTTTGTTGGGTTTTCTGGCTGACTCACTCTTCCTGGATGACTTTGCTACTAAATAATTTGGCCTTTTGGCTACAACTACTCTGCTATTGAGAATATTTGTTGGAAATTTCTTTGTTTCTCCCTCAATCCTCCTTGTCTGGATCAAGCTTTCTTCCTGCACTGGGTAGCTCGATCTTTCCAAGGAACTCGCTCTCCTAGCTTTCACTAGCTCTCATAAATGTGATTCGACGTGTCTTGCTCCAACCCCATCAACCTCCTCTCATAATCTCCATTTGGATCACTAATGACCATGATTAAGTCCTTATCGATGGTTGAGATTATTTCTGAGTTGATCCATGTGTGTTTCTAGAGAAATCTCACAATTTTCAATTAAAGTCACTCTACCTTCCAAGTGATCTTCGACCTCTGAGAACTGATATGACCCTATTCTAACACTTTCGTTGGGGTTTCTGGCTGACTCACTCTTCCTGGACGACTTTGCTGTTAAATAGTCTGGTCTTCTCGCTACAATTGCTCTGCTGTTGAGAATATTTGTTGGAAATGTCTTTGTTTCTCCCTCAATCCTCCTTGTATGGATCAAGCTTTCTTCCTGCACTGGGTAGCTCGATCTTTCCAAGGAACTCACTCTCCTAGCTTTCACTAGCTCTCATAAATGTGATTCGATGTGTCTTGCTCCAACCCCATCAACCTCCTCTCATAATCTCCATTTGGATCACCAACGACCATGATTAAGTCCTTATCGATGGTTGAGATTATTTCTGAGTTGATCCATGTGCGTTTCTAGATAAATCTCACATTTTTCAATCAATTGTTGTTAATTAATCATTTTCCCTAAGTGAGACATAGGAAAAATTTAATTATTGACAAATTAAGTTAATTGAGATGCTTCTAGGTGAATTTTCCATAAAGAATTTATGGGTTTTGGGGTATTAGTGTATCTTAACCTCTCTAACCAAATTCAAGACTAGAAAACCATCTTATGCTACAAAAACTAACACTCCCTTTTAGCGAGGAAGTGTTCACCCAGTATCCATAACGTCCTTCATACACACTGCTAATGACTGACATTTGTGACAAACTGTCACTATCCACCAACCACTGCACAAATCTAATTCATTTGCCACAACTGTAGTTGAATCACCTTGCATATGTGTTGCTACTGACATGACATTGTACAAATTTACTGCTACCAACTTTGCCACTACACTCCAATTAATGTCATGCTACTGCAACCGAGAACAAATCTCTGAATCAACTATGCCACTAGAGTGGCTCTGCAGCTGCTTTTTGAGTCACTTACTGCTTCTAGCCTTTGCATTGTCCAATGAGTAACTGCCTGTGCTGCAAATGCTTTGCGCCCCTCAACATTTGACTGCAACTAGCATTGCAACTTTCCCTCAAGAACTAACTATTGCATCCTCAACATTGGTCCATCTGCTTATACATAATATTGTGGGCCCCTGTAGAAAGGGTAAAGATCCAGGAGGAAACACCTGCACGATGTTAAACACTTAGTTGATGCTCAATGCTTGTCTGATGCTACCCTTATGGGATCCTTCCTAGCTTTGCGCAACTCTGGAGTCTAGAGCTTAATGTCTCCCCACCTCTCTCCTGGAGGTATTACTGCATATAAAGCAAAATATTCCTCCAACCTAAAGGACAAATGATCAATATCTGCTGAAGCTACTGCCTATTCTTGCTTCTCCTTCTTGTCCTTCTTCCTCTGAGGACACTAGGTACTATAATGACTGAAATCACCACACCTGAAGCACTTGATATTCGACAGGTCCTTCTTTTTCTTTTATTCTCCCTGTGAGCCTTGTCTCGAACTGGGATATTTATTTGCATTTCCCTTCAATTCAAGGGCTACATTTTCCTCCTTCTTCATAGTTTTCGATCCTTTACTGCTACCACCAAGACTACTCTTGACTATAGCAAGTCGCATCTCCTCCTACGTGAAATCTGCCCACAATCGATCCCAACCAAGGAACTGATCTTGTGTAGTAATGACTTGGATGAAAGTGGCTCATTCCTTGGTGAAGCCATCGATGGCTACATGCACAAGTTCAACTTCTTGTGGCATCTCTCCTATGACAGAAAGCTCATTTAGGATATTTTGAATCCTGGTAAGGTAGGGAGTAACTCCTTCTCCCTTTTTCATCCTAGTGGTTCTCAACTTCTCCTTCAGGAACATCTTCCAATTCTAGGAAGGATTCTTATATAGTGCCGCGAGAGAATCCCACATTTCTTTAGTCGTATTCTTGGTCGCTAAGTGTGAGACTATATGATACTGGACTCCATTAGGATTAACCACTTTTCCTTTGCCATCTCCTTCTTCTAGTTCTCTAACTGTCGTGGATCTATAGGTACTACTATGACTCGTTTTGCATACATGTTCATACCAAACTCATCTAGTAGGAACGACATTCTGGCCTTCCAAATAATGTAGTTGGATGCACCATCTAACCTATCCTGATCACGAAGTCCTGTTGACGAAATTCCTGAAAAACTCATAATACGGGAAAATAAATAGGATTCTCCTCCTCTCTTGCTTGGTAACCTGCTTTGCAATTCACACTTCCTTCTGGAATGCGTTGTCTTGCCTGCCGGTTTTTCCTTTGCAATTGGAAATTTCAGATTTCCTTCAAGACTGAAACTAGAAACTCTCTAAGAAAAATCCTTGAATGTGTGATTTTCTCTTCCACCTGACATTGATTCTACAATTGCAAAAACAATTACGCCCAAATCAAGAATCTTCTTTGCGAAAAAAATTGATCTGCTCACCTATTGCCTGCTAGAATAACTTTCGGGACAAATTCAAACTTTTCCGGCCACCTACCTCTAGAAATCAAACCCTTGTACAACAATTCACATTGCTTAGCAAAGCCCTGCGCAGACCTGAAAATCGAGCTGCCATAATCCCTCTAAATCTGGATGGTTTCCTCCTTCCGCTTCTGAGCTTCCTATTTGATAAACTTTTCTCTGATACCATGTGAAAAATCACTTGAAATGTAGCAACTAAATTAATTCTTCTAACTAATAAAATTATGCAGTTTATTTTGTTATGAAAAAATAATGAATTAATCACACTACAATTTCTTCATAATAAAATGTTACGGAAATAAACTAGAAACTGAGAAAATGTTAGCATACACACATGTCAAATTTTGACACAGTTAGTTTTAGACAATTTTCCCCAGAAAAACCCAATGCGAGAAAATAGGTGCAACAAATGAGGGATTTATACTATGCAACAAGAAAATCATTTGAGTACAAAATATGGATGCCCAATTGGCAATCCTTCAGCAAAATGTGCTGCCAAATTTTTTAGAGGAATTTCCTCCCTTTGCCTCAATATATCAATCTCTTGCTTGGTCTACCTAACTAGCTGCTCACATTTTTGGAAATGGGTAAGTCGTACAACCTCTGCAACTCCTCCAATTGGACCGTCTAGCCTCCCTTTGTCACTGAAAATAAGTCTCTTTGCCTTCCGTGTGATCTCCTGGTCTCTGACAACTAATATGACCCCCTTCTAACACTTTCAATGGGGTTTCTGGCTTACTCGCTCTTCCTGGACGACTTTCCTAAAAAATAATTCAGCCTCCTAGTTGTAGCTACTTTGCTGCTGAGAATATATGCTGGAAATGCCTCTGCTACTCCCTCAATTCTTCTTGTCTGGCTTGAACGTTCTTCCTGAACTGGATAGCTCGATCTTCTTAAGGAACTCACTCTCCTAGGTTTCACTGGATCTCACAAATGTGATTCAATGTGTCTTACTCCAACCCCTGGAACTCCTCTTATAATATCAAGTTGGATCACCAATGACAATGATTAAGTTCTTATCGATGCTGAGATCATTTCTGAGTTGATCCATGTGAGTTTCTAGAAAAATATCACCTTTCTCAATTAATTGGTGTTAATTAATCAATTTCCTTTAGTTAGACTTAGGAAAAAATTAATTACTAACTAATTAACTTAATTGAGCGTCTTCTAGGTGGGTTTTCTAGAAATGATTTCTAGTTTTTTGTAATGTTCCTAATTGGAAAATTAACAACAAATACCAAATCACGAACTAGCAACATTAATTAAAAATACACCATGCAAGCACAAATCAATACACCAAGGAAATAAGGAAACAATGCTGAGCCATTTCATTAATTTTCAAGTTGGAATTGAGTACAATAGAGTGAAATGATAGAAATTGGGCTTGCTTCGGCAAACATGCAATACCCATGTGAGAAACCAAGTGAAATATCCAACTGAAATAGCCTAATCTGACCAAAGGCACTGCTAAAAGTTTTTGCTATTGTTGTTGTTGCTGCTACTAGAGGAAAACTTATATTACCCCTCAAAATTGCTCCAAAAATTCTAAAAAATTATGGGAAGGCTCCTCACACCCCAACTAATAAAACCTAAAAAATCTCATTGTTGACACCTAATCCTTGTGATTGGGTAAATATATGTAAATAAATAAATGAGAAATGTGAACAATCATCGGGAGATGAACTGAACAGTCTCTCTCTCATGTATATAACAGACCTACCTGATTGAATGAATAACACGAATTAGTTTTTTGCTTAATGGAGTTACTGCTTGGCCTGACATGGTATCAAAGCCAGCTCCTTTTTGTTGGGTTGTGTTATATTCTTTCCACATAGTTAACAGGGGGTTTGAGGGGTACCCGTAACCCCACTTTATGGGGTTTGAGGCAGCGCCCCGGAAAATTTTGGTTTTGGACCCTATGTTAGGTTGGGCGGACCCACCTATGGTTTTGTGCATGATTTTCGCACATGTTTTTTGGACGCGATGGTTTTTCGGTCCATGGTTTTGGACATGATGGTTTTCGGTCCATGGTATTGGATGCTTCGGCATGTATAAATATGTATTGTAACATTGAAAGGAACATAATGAAAAATCAAGCTGGTAGTCCGGTTTTGGGATCCAGTGGGAAATCTCTGTGTATATGTGTTTTATGGGTTATGCTCTCGCATTTTTATTTTCTTGTGATTTAGAATTCGTATGCAGGTAATTTCTGTACGGGGTTAAAACCTACATTTGGTATCAAAGCTGTTTTTGGCTTCAAGGGGACGCCTTTGTTGCTGAGGGGTTTCGCTCGGGCCTGTGTTAGACCCTGTTCGGTGGGAGATCTGTGAGATCGATTCTGGTGGTGAAAGAAGATGGCGAGCAGCGGAAAGATAGAGATTGAGAAGTTCAATGGTCAGAGTTTTGAGTTGTGGAAACTCAAGATGGAGGATCTGTTGGTGGATAATGATCAGTGGATCGCGGTAGATCCGGGTATCAAACCAACGGGAGTGACCGATGAAGAATGGAAGAAGTTGGATCGGAAAGCAAAGAGAATAATACGATTGTGTGTCTCAGATTCAATATTGTTGAATGTATCAGGAGAAGCTATGGCGAAGGCTCTGTGGGACAAGTTAGGGACTTTGTACCAATCTAAGTCTCTGGTGAATAAACTATTCATGTGGAAAAAGTTGTATAACCTGAGGATGAAAGATGGAGACTCGGTGACAGAGCATCTGAATGCGTTTAATACTGTGGTAAGTCAATTATCATCTGTTGATATTAAAATTTCAGATGAAGATAAGTGCATCAGTTTGTTTTGTTCTCTACTAGATTCGTGGATAGTCTGGTTATTGCAATAGGTAGCAATGCAACTGCTTTGCAGTTTGATGAAATAGTCTCAGCCTTGCTGACGGAGGAGATGAGACGGAAAAATATGGACAACCAGAATGGTGATGCCTTGTCTGTACGAGGACGGTCCCAGAACAGAAACAAAAATAAGTCATCGAGTGGGAGATCTAAATCTAGAGGGAGATCTAAATCTCCAGGAAAACCTATAAAGGTGGTGTGCTGGAAATGCGGAAAGGAAGGGCACTTCAGAAGGGAATGTAAATCTAAAGCTCCTGATAAAGGAAAGGGATCTGATGATGCTCCTTCTGCAGAGGCGAAAACCACCTCAGATGAAGGTGGGGATGTGTACTTGGCTTCTTCAAGTACACATGTAGATCATGAGGCATGGTTGATTGACTCAGGTGCATCCTTTCACTTCACTCCCCATAGAGAGTGGGTCTGCGAGTATGAGAAATATGATGGTGGTGATGTCTTCTTAGGAGATGATAGGAAGGCTAGAATCATTGGTCGTGGAAAAGTAAAGTTGAAGTTGCAAGGTGGAAGGGTTAGAACCCTTCCGGGTGTTCTGCATATTCCTGTGTTGGCCAAAAATCTGATTTCTGTAAGCAAGTTGGATGATGCAGGTGTAAAGACAGTGTTCGAGAAGGATACCTGCAAGATGGTTCGAGGAGCACTGGTATTGATGTGGGGAGTTCGGATTGGAACCCTGTACAAGCTACAAGGTAGCACTGTTGTTGACGGGTGCAATAGTTCTATGGTTCCTGAAAATGGAGTAGAAAATCTAGTGGTCTCTGGAGAGAAGACCATGCTGTGGCATCAAAGGCTTGGACATATTGGAGAGAAGGGCCTTCGTATACTTCATGGTAAAGGTATGGTAGAAGGTATGAGTAATAGCTCTTTGGA
>APFE031506332.1:53674-76066 GCA_000404065.3 Pinus taeda | reverse complement strand
ATTGCAAGCCTCCACTTTTCAAAATCATATGCTGCTCGATTTGGGTTGTAGAACAAGGAGGCTAGAGCACAAGTTTTTGAACAGACACCAATTGCAACGTCTAAGACTTGATTAATTAAATATCAAGTCAATAGAAGGTGTGTTAGGCAAAAAACACATTTAGTGTTTAGAATTTATTTTTTCAAATGTAAGCCATCAATTTATGTGAACAACCTTTGTTGTTGTTTCTCATCCCGAGCAAAGAATTACTCCATTTCATGTGAGGTTGGAGCACTCCTCCTACCTTCGTTTTGCATTATCATGTTTGTTGTGACACATTTGAACAATCTGGTTAAAGGTTTCATCGAACTTTCTTTATCTATTGCCAACAAGAAATGGAGACTTAACGTTCCATCAAACTTTCTTTCTCTATTGCCAACAAGAAATGGAGAATTCATTGCATTGTGAACCAACGCCATACCAAGGTTGCATGTGGTACTAAAATCCTAGCTGGAATTTCTTTGACCGTATCCATAACTACAAAATAATGAAATATGGGATTAGTAAAACTCTGAACCTCGGCAAGCAAGGTAAAGAAAATGCTTACAAGACAAAACTAGATGACACACCTGAAAAGGAAAGGTTCATCTTCTTTTACCTCTAAGGGCTCTCATTGTTTCATTATTACCTTCGAGAAACGTGTGATCCAACTTCTGTGTCCCTTTACCTTGCATTATTTGAAAGTTTAAATTTAAAAATGTGTCAAAATCAACACAAAAAAGCTTCTTCAAGAACAAATCCTTTCTCCCTCATCCCGTTGACAAGTAATTTTGCTTCCAATGTGATGTATTCTTTACAAAGTTCTTTGATTAATGCAAAATATGTTTGAGTAATAGATTCACGACCTCTCTCCTCCATCCTATGGAGGAGCTTAAGACATGCATCATGTTGAAATTTGGTACCGGAGGACAGGTGGTTCCCTAAGGCTTTGATCTCTGGCTTAGGGAAAAGTGTCCAAAAAAATTTAATTTTTCTCCTAAAATGACTTTATAATTTTTATAAAGTCAAATCTAATTTAAAAGTGACTTTAAGTGATAAAGTTACTAAAGTCTAATTTTAAAGTGACTTTAATAAAGTCAATGTAAAATTAGAAAGGAAAAGTGACTTTGGACATAAATGACTAAGTGGGTCTTTATTAAAGTGGGGTGAATTAAAAAATAGAAAGTGATATTTAAATGAGCATTTAATCTCAGCCCTAGATCTCAATCTATTTCGGCCATTGGATTTAGGGATTCCCCAAAAATCACTTAGGGTTAGATTAAAGGAGGGAAATGAGGAAAATGTCATTAATTCTTTCATGAGCAGATTGAGAGAAGGAGAGCAAGAGAGCAAGGGAGATTTCTGGACAGTGAGGAGAAGGAGGCAACAGCTTGGCACACATTCCAAGGCAGCATTTCAGCGAGTCCGTACAGCTGAGTTAGCACACAGTGAAAGGCAGATATTGGGCATGATTTTCTAGAAAGGTCGTACAACAGTTTTGGTTCAGATTTCAAGGAGGCTGTACAACAAGTTAGCACAGAAATCGAGGAGCAAAAAATCTGAAGTTTGCTAGCATGTTTTTTTTCAAGGGAGGCCGTATAGCAAGTGGCTGTACCTTGGAACGCTTTTCTAAGCAGAAATCTGTACAACTGTACTGTTGTTTTTCTACACAGAAATCGAGGAAAACCGTACAACAACATTTATGGCAGCTTGCACACTTTTCTAGGCAGTCTGTATAGCAACATTTAAGGCTGAAAGTTGGGCACAAAAATTGAGGAGGTCGTACAACATTTATTGTTGTTCTGTTTTGCTGCTTGCAAGTTTTTCCAGTTGGCTGTGAGACACGAAAAACGAAATAAGTTGTAAAAGTTTGCTTGCTGATTTTTTGCTGAATATTTCTCTCACTGTAAAAAGCATTTTCCATAAATAAGAAGGAGCTTTCGAACTGGTTTTCCCCAAGAGTTGTAGGGGGTTTTTCCACGGTCACCTTGACAAAAAATCACTATGTTTAAATGTGTTGAATCACTGTTTGTATGTGCTGATTTTTATTTCTGCATTTTTCAGCATTCTGTAATATTTCCAGAATTTGTGTTTTCAGCAAAGTTTATTTTCCAGTTGTTGAATGTATGGATATGGGAAAGGGCATTTAACTATTTTAGATAAATAAGGTGAAACTGAAAACCGGGGTGGGCAAAGAGAAATTTCTACATGGTATCAGAGCTTGAGTGCTGAAGTGCAGTTTGGGACAGCAAGGAGGAAAATTACAGCCTGCTGATTTTTCACTTAGAAAATTCCAGCAAGCTGATTTTTCACAAACAACAGTTTTATCTTTACTACAACAGTGTTATTTTTCAATTTTAGGGCAACAGGATGTCATTGGGATTGAGGGTGGAGGATAGGTTGGATGGGCATTCCAATTACAGCGTTTGGAATGAGAGAATGCAGAGTATCTTTGAGGAGGCAGAAGTCTGGGACATTATGGTGCATACCACACAGAACCCTGTTGTTGTGCCTACTGATGCTACTCAGTTGGCCGATTATAATAAAAAGAACAACAAGGGTAAGAGACTGATTCTAGACGGAGTCAAAGACCATTGCATTCCTCATGTGAGAGGAAAGAGAAATGCCCATGAGATGTGGATAGCATTGTCTAATCTCTACCAGAGTACCAATGAGAACCGGAAAATGGTCCTGAAGGAGAAGCTGAATACCATTAAGATGGGTAATGATAGTGCAGTTGGATATCTCACAAAGATTACTAATGTGAGAGATGAGTTGGCAGCAGTTGGAGAGGTCATTCCACCCACTAAGTTGGTGCAGATTGCAGTGAATGGCCTCCCCCGTTCATGGATGAACTTTGCTGATGGGGTTTGTGCACGTGAGACCCTTCCCACATGGGACAGGTTTTGGGATGATTGCATTCAGACAGAGATCAGTAAAGGTCAGCTTGGGCAGCCAAGCCAGTTGAGTAGGATGAGGATGTAGCACTATTGACAGGAGGCAAGAAAGGCAAAGGGAAGAAGCAGGCTTCCACAAGAAATGGTGGGGCCAAAGGCAAAGGTAAAGGTAAACAGGGTAACACACAGAAGGACTATTCCAAAGTGAAGTGTTGGAATTGTCAAAATATGGGACACTATGCAGTTGTGTGTCCAGAGAAGAAGAACAAGAAGGGGAAGAACCAGAGCGTGGCAGCTTCAGCAGAGGTTGAGGACTTTGTAGATCGTTTTGACCCGGAATTTGGGTTCACTGCGTGTGAGTCCTCTAGTGCAAGATCTCCTACCACACAGGTTCAGAGGGAGCATGTTTTTCCATCGATTAGCAGAGCATCTTCAGGTATCTGGTATGTGTACAGTGGGTCTTCATGTCACATGACAGGAGTCCATGAGTACTTAGAGCTTTCAGAGAGTGGCACTAATATAGAGGTAGTACTCGATGATGACAGAGTTGTTAGAGTAGTCGGTGTGGGGACACTGACATTTCAGAGGGAGTCCAAACCTTCCTTGAAGGTGTCATATGTTCTTTATGTGCCAGGGATGAAGAAGAACCTCATATCCATCTCAGCTTTGGAGGACAGAGGATATGAGGTACTGTTCAGGGGAGGACAGGTGTTGATGTATCCCAGGGGCACTCCAGCTGATTCAGCTAGAGTGATAGGTGTACGCCATGCAAAGGTGTACAAGTTTGCATTCGAGCCCCTTTTGACATTGAGTAGTAGTACTGACAACAGAGCTAGCAGTTCTGAGTTGTGTGAGATTTGGCACCGGAGGATAGGGCATATGTATCATGGAGCCTTGAGGACCTTGCGGGAGATCACTACAGGTGTGCCAGATTTCAGTACTGATCACTTTGATACTTGTAGAGGATGTGCGATGGGCAAGTTTTCCAAATCCCCTTTTCCCAGAAGTGACAGCAGAGTGACTGGGATATTTGATTTGATTCATTCCGATGTGAGTGGTCAGATGTCTCATGTTTCCTTGAGTGGATATGAGTACTATGTTTTATTCATTGATGATCACTCCAGGAGGACCTAGATTTATTTCTTGAAGACCAAGAGCGAGATCTTCAAGCGGTTTTAGGAGTTTAGAGCTCTTGTGGAGACACAGACAGGTCGGAAGATCAAGTCCCTGAGGTTGGACAATGGGGGAGAGTACACTCTTGGAGAGTTTGTTGACTATTTTGCGGAGGCAGGTATCAGGAGGGAGTTCACCGTTCCTTACAACCCCCAACAGAACGGGGTTGCGGAGAGGAAGAACAGATCCATCGTAGGGGTTGCCAAAGCCATGTTACATGATCAGGGGTTGCCATTGTTCTTATGGGCAGAGGCCTGCAACACAGCTGTTTATTTGCAGAATAGGAGTCTGCATCGTGCCTTGGGGCACATGACTCGGGAGGAGGCTTTTTCTGGGAAGAAGCCTGATATTGGTCATCTTCGTATCTTTGGGTGCATTACATACTCCTACATACCCAAGGAGAAGAGGACCAAACTAGAGCCCACCGCAGAGAAGGGTATTTTTGTGGGCTACAGTGAGACCTCAAAGGCCTTTCGGATTTACATTCCTGCACAGAAGAAAGTTGTTATTAGGTGGGATGTGAAGTTCAAGGAGGACAAGGCCTTTAGGAGGTCACGGGAATTAGAGTATCTGGATCAGCCAGACCCTCAGTAGCAGTTGAGTCAGTAGCAGGGATCAGGAGGATCTGGAGGTACATCTAGGATGATGTCAGGTCCGTCAGCGAGCAGTGGCTCAACAAGCCAGAGGGGTGGTGCTCTGGGCAGCATGCAGAGCAGTCCACAGAGAAGTTCACTAGGGAGTCCACTAATGGACAGTTCACACGGTACCTCAGCTTCTACAGGTTCAGGTGCAGGCAGGAGGACAATTGACAGGCAATCAGGAGTTCGGGCTCCTGATGGTGATGAGGAGGAGGAGTTTCATTCTCCAATGGGAGAAGCATGCTCAGGGAAGAGGAAGCCCAAGTGGCTTCAGGACACCTTGAGAGATGCCACATCTGTTGCTGAGCCTAAGAGGCCGGTTAGAGAGAGTAGACCACCTGAGAGGTTTTGTAGTTGTATGGAAATGGCTACCAACATCCTTGACTCTAAGCCTTCTAGCTATGAGGAGGCAACTAGCGAGCAGGTCTGGAGAGAGGCCATGCAGGAAGAGTATTCTTCTATCATGAAGAATGATGTTTGGGAGGTGGTGCTGAGGCTTGAGGGAAAATCCGTGGTTACTTCTAGATGGCTTTACAATTTAAAGCATGCTGTAGATGGCAGCATTGAGAAATTCAAAGCAAGGTTTGTGGCTAGAGGGTTCTCCTAGGTAGAGGGAGTTGATTATGAGACCTTCGCTCTCATGGCTTGATATACTTTGATCTGCTCCATTATATCGATAGCAATAGAGATGGGTTGGAAGATCCACCAGATGGATGTGAAGACTGCATTTCTCAATGGCTTCATACAGGAGGAGGTGTACATTGAGCAGCCACAGGGCTTTGAGGTGCATGGGAAGGAGTCCCATGTGTGCAAACTAAAGAAGGCCTTTTATGGCCTGAAGCAAGCTCCCAGAGCTTGGTACTCCAGGATAGATACATACTTGCAGGGGTTGGGTTTCACAAAGAGTGAGGTAGATCCAAACCTTTACTATATTGTGATAGGTGAGGAGCCTCTCATTCTGGTGCTGTATGTGGATGACTTGATCATTACAGGTGCAGAGAGACTCATAGAGCACTGCAAGAGAGATTTTGTGGCGGATTTTGAGATGAAGAACATCGGCTTGATGCATTACTTTTTGGCTTTGGAGGTGTGACAAGAGGAGGGGAATTTCTTCTTGGGGCAAGGGAAGTATATTGTGGACATCCTTGGAAAATTCCACATGGAGGATTGTAAACCCATGTCGACACCAATGATCACCAACTAGAAAAAGCTTCATGCTTCGGATTTCGAGTTGGTGGATCCCACATTGTACAGGCAGCTGATTGGTTCCTTGATGTATTTGGTCAAACACTAGACCAGATATTTGTTTTGCAGTCAACACGATGAGTCAGTTTATGTGTGAGCCTAGGAAGGTTCACTGGGTGGCTGCAAAACACATTTTGCGGTACTTGCAGGGGACAGTGGATTATGGTCTGGACTACAGGCAAGGGGATGGAGTGAGATTGGCAAGTTATACTGATTTTGATTGGGCAGGTTGTGCTTCTGATAGGAAGAGCACTTCAGGGTGTTGTTTTGGTTTGGGTTCGGCAGTAGTGTCATGGTTCAGCCGGAAGCAGCAGTCAGTAGCACTGAGTTCAGCAGAAGCAGAGTATATGGCAGCCAGTCTAGCTAGTTGTGAGGCCATCTGGCTTCGCAAGATGTTGTTTGGCTTATTTGGTCAGCCGTTGAGACCTTCAGTGATTTACTGTGATAATCAGAGTTGCATTAAACTCACGGAGAATCCAGTATTTCATGACAGGTCAAAGCATATCGGGATCATATATCATTTCATCAGAGACTATGTTCATAAGGGAGCTGTGAAGCCTGAGTATATTTCCACTGATGAGCAGGTAGCAGACATTCTTACCAAAGCCTTACCACGGGGCAAGCATGTTTACTTCAGAGACAAGATGGGTGTGGTGAGGAACACCTTCCTCGGTAAGAGGAAGTGTTGAAATTTGGTACCGGAGGACAGGTGGTTCCCTTAGGCTTTGATCTTTGGCCTAGGGAAAAGTGTCCAAAAGATTTTAATTTTTCTCCTAAAGTGACTTTATAATTTTTTATAAAGTTCAAATCTAATTTAAAAGTGATTTTAAGTGATAAAGTTACTAAAGTCTAATTTTAAAGTGACTTTAATAAAGTCAATGTAAAATTAGAAAGGAAAAGTGACTTTGGAAATAAATGACTAAGTGGGTCTTTATTAAAGTAGGGTGAATTCAAAAATAGAAAGTGAGATTTAAATGAGCATTTAATCTCAGCCCTAGATCTCAATCTATTTCAACCATTGGATTTAGGGATTCTCTAAAAGTCATTTAGGGTTAGATTAAAGGAGGAAAAGGAGGAAAACGTCATTCATTCTTTCATGAGCAGATTGAGAGAATGAGAGCAAGGGAAATTTCTAGACAGGGAGAAGGAGGCAGCAGCTTGGCACACATTCCAAGGCAGCATTTTAGCAAGTCCGTATAGCTGAGTTAGCACACAGTGAAAGGCAGATATTGGGCATGATTTTCTAGAAATCCGTACAACAAGTGCACATAAATCGAGGAGCAGAAATCCATACAGCAAGTGGCTGTACCTTGGCACGCATTTCTAGGTAGAACTGTACAACTGTACTGCTATTTTTCTGCACATAAATCGAGGAAACTGTGCAACATCATTTATGGCAGCTTGCACAGTTTTCTAGGTAGTCTGTACAACAACATTTAAGGCTGAAATTTGGGCACAAAAATCGAGGAGACCGTACAACATTTATTGTTGTTCTGTTTTGTTGTTTGCAAGTTTTTCCAGTTGGCTGTGAGGCACGAAAAACGAGATAAGTTGTAAAAGTTTTCTTGCTGCTTTTTGCTGAATATTTCTCTCATTGTAAAAAGCATTTTCCAGAAATAAGAAGGAGCTTTCAAACTGGTTTTCCCCAAGAGTTGTAGGGGGTTTTTCCAGGGCCACCTTGACCAAAAATCGCGGTGTTTAAATGTGTTGAATCGCTGTTTGTATGTGCTGATTTTTATTTCTGCATTTTCCAGCGTTCTGTAATATTTCCAGAATTTGTGTTTTCCGCAAAATTTATTTTCCAGTGGTTGAATGTATGGATATGGGAAAGGGCATTTAACTATTTTGGAGAAATAAGGTGAAATTGAAAACCGGGGTGTGAAATTAGAAATTTTTACAACAAATACAACAAACACATGGATTACATGCATAAGGAACACTATGCAACCAACATGAAAGCATGATCAACACACAACTCAAAGAGAGCGCAACCATGTTATAATACCACTTTGTAACACCCTCCTCCCACATCTACCCAAGCAACCAACCAGCCAAGGTAAACATGTGACGAGAGGCCACTATGATATGATTCAAACTCATAAGTCACATTAAGGAAGTGGAACCAACGGAAACACACCATACAAACATCCAACATCATCAACAAAACCTTCATAAGACAAGTCAGCTACTCAGACAACTTGTCCCTGGGTCCCACTACTATTTTAGGTCTCTTGGACCATAGTCGCTCTCATGCTATGGGCAAGGGAGCGATCAACAACCTAAAGTCGCTCTCACAAGCTTGCCTGCTAGTGACTGTGGACCAGAATTATCAATGTTGTGCCAGCGACTCTGGGACTTCAGCCACTTTTTCAGGCCCAGAGCCTAGGTCACTGCCCACTAATCCTCATAAGTTTTTTTATTAATGAGGCATCTATTTTCTTCATTTTCCATTATTTTCCTTCATTTTCCTCCTCACATGTATGATCTTTCACCTTCATTTTCTCCTAATTTCCATTATTTTCATAAATAAAATGCTAATAAATGCCTCATGCCTTTCCAAAGCCTTAGCCATTTCCTTTGCCAATTTCCTTAGCCATATTAAACTGAATCAACACCCATTAGGATGTTTCCCCCACCATTCAGCATGGAATACTTGTCCCATCATCGTGGCCTTATATATTTTTACATGTATTTTTAACTAGGGTTGTTAGACCTTTCAACAAGTGATCTTTTCATTGGCTACTCCAACCTAGAGATTCAATCACCCTCTTACAATTAGGATTTCTGAGATAACACAAATCCTTTTTTTAGATTTTGGAGGTGATTTCAAACCTCATATTTCACACACAAACTTTTATTTTTCTCCTAAGGATATTGACTTTGACTAGGCTTATGGCCTAGCTATTCGAATCTCAAAATTTCTACATGGCTCTTCTCACTATTATGGCTTTCAAGTTTTAATTTGCGACCCTAATCACCTAGCTCTACGACCTAATTGTAGAGGTATAGACCAAGCCATCAATTGTAGATTTGAAACCCTTTTCCTTTAACACAAAAGTGATCTTTTATCTACCCTGTTTCACTGACCTTATCTTTGATACCATGTTGAGAAATCCTTAGGGAAACTACTTAAAATAATTTCTCTTAACTTGGTAGGTGCTTGTGATGTTCTATTGATTCTTTAATTAGATTATTCTTCTAATTATCATTATTATGTTCTTTAGCATCAATCAATTATCAAATCATGAAGATCATCAAAGACAAATGGACACTAGATGTAGGCACTCAACCAGGGAAAAACCCCTCTCCATGGGGAAAACCCAAAAACTTCTTCTCTTCTTCAAGAATCAAATCAAATGAGACAACCTAGCCCTTTGACCAAGGCATAGACACCCTCCAACCCACCAATTCAACCTCCTATATAGACAAGCCAAACTTTAAGAGTCAACACAGGTCATCCTTCCAATAACTGAGTCAAATAGGGTCTCGATCGTCTCTGAAATTCTTCAACTTAGCCCTGCAACAAACCAAATATGCAATAACCCTAGCTCACACTTGTGACTACAAAAAAATGAAAATTTGGCTCCCCTTATTCTTGACATGTGTCTCTTTATCTTTACTTTAGTATTTCCTTCATTTCAAGGTTCTTCGTATCCCTTTTCTTCCCTTCAAACTTCAAATCGACTTGCTTGATTGGATCCTCAAAATAGGTCGAGTCGCATGGCTATATATAGTGGTTGTATCTCCATTATAAGGTCAACTTGAGAGAGTGTTTGAGGTCGACTTGATGAGAGAGGAAGCCAATTTGGTGGAGGTGAGACAAGACACATAAAATAATTTTCTTTCTTGACATAAAGAACCCAAGAAGGGTCTAGTATATAATGAAAATTATAATGAATTGTGACTCAACCCTAGAATCCTTTAATGGAGGCTTGACCTAGAAACAAAATACCTAGAGCATGAAACCCATGCTCATAAAATAAATTTCCCTTTTCTTTATTTTGACAATTACATTACATCACGACTCAAATACAATTATGAAGACCGATACTAGTTACATTCTTCAACACATGAACTTATAATATTAGCACCAAATAAGGGTGGAGAATGGAGAATGTGTATGGATTCTAGAGCAATAAATAGGAGAACTATTAAATACACATTTCCATTTCCAATAGTGGATAATACTTTGAGTGGAGCAATATACTTTTCAAAAATTGAATTGAAGTGTGGGTATCACTAAATTAGAATTAGAGAAGGGGATGAGTGGAAGACAATAATCAAGACAAAGTAAGGATTGTATGAATGATTGTTCATGCCATTTGTCCTACAAAATGCACCAAGTACATTTATGAGGTTGATGAAAGAGGTCTCGAGGTCCCTAGTTGTTTACCTTGATGATATTTTGATTTCAAATAGGACAAAGGAGAAGTATTTGTAGCAAGTATTATAGTGGTTGGAAAATGGCATTCTATATATCAACTTGAATAAATGTACCTTTATGCAAGCATAATTAGCATGTTTAGGTTTTATGGTTTCCTAATGAAGTTTTAAGATGGACCTGAAACAGGTGAGGTATAGTTGAATGGATGGTCTCCATAAGTACTTTTGAAGTCAGAAGTTTCCATGAATTAGCTAGTTTCTATAAGAAGTTAGTCATATTTATGCATCACTTAGTGCATGAAGAAAGGAAACTTCAAATTGACAACAACAACAAAAGATAGTTTTTGCAATCTTAAAGAAGAAGGTGACAAATCAACTAGACTTACTATATTTGAAGAAAGTTTTCCAAGTGGCTTGTCATATAAGGAGATTAGCAATTGGACCATTATTTAGTCAAGAAGGTAAGGTATTACTTTCTTTATTAAGTTAACTAAAACCAAAGAAAGTATTATGCTTGTGATCAAGTATTCTATAATTAAATAAATGAAGAAGTGGGAGACACTATCTATTAGCTTAAGGAGTTAGTGTTATACATTGATTGCCAACTACTTAAGTATATTAATGGTCAAGATAATTTGAATAAGGGACATATGAAATGGGTGGAATTCTTGTAGATTTACTCATTTATTTGAAGCATAGGTTAGGGAAGTGTGACAATGTTGTTGATGCATTTATTAGAAGATTATTTTGATTGAGTACAATGGCTATTGAGATTATGGATCTAGATAATATGAAGGTACTGTATAATGATGATGAAAATTTTTAGAGGCTTGGAAATCTTGTAAAGAATTAAGTGTGGATAGGACTTTGTATTTGGACCTTTTTATTCATGAAGGATTATTATTCAATGACAATAAGTTGTGCATACTAACAGACTTTACAAGAGGGCATCTCATCATATAAATACATGTTTGCCTAGACATTTTGGCAACAGAAAGGCTAGATCTTTAGTTGAAGAAAGATATTTTTTGTTGAGTATTGGTAGAGATGTGATAAAACTGGTTGACGGTTGTAGGACTTCATCTTGTAAAGAGAGAGACAAAAATTAAAATATAGGTTTGTGTATACCTTTACCCATATGAGATAACCCTTGGGAGGATGTAACCATTGGTTTTGTTTTGGGATTGTCGGGAACTCAAACAAGTAATGATTCCATCATGGTCATTGTGGATAGAATTTCAAAAATTCTATGCTTCATTGCATGTAAGAAAACAAGTGATGATATAAATGTTGTTGTTTTATTGTATAAAAAAAAAGTTCATTTGCATGGGTTACCAAGGTGTATCACTTTAGATATGGATACTAGATTCTTAGAACATTTTTGGAAGACCATGTGAGAGAAGTTGAAATCCAGGTTGTAGTTTAGTTCAACATATCACCCTCAAATAAAGTTGGACACCAGGATTGTGAACATAAGTCAATAATTTAGTAATATGCTTGGTAGGATATAAACTAGGGTAGTGGGATATGATCTTAACACAAGCTAAATTCTCCTATAGAAGTTTAGTCAACAAATCTATGGGAATGACACCTATTCAAATTTTCTATGAAATTTCACTAAAGGTCGTGACAAATTTGGCAAGTTTTCAAAGTCAAAAGCATGTGAAAAGTGCAGATGTAGAGCTTTTTGTAAAATATATAAAAGATATACATGAAAAGGCAAGAAAACAAGATGCAACAAAGTAGTAAGTAGTACAAAAATAAGGTAGATAATAAAAGGAGAATGAATAAATTTATAGAAGGAGACGATCATGGCTTATATAAGGAATGACAGTTTTTTAGAGGAACATATAACAAAAAAAAGTATAAGAAGATAGGACCAGCCACAATTTTTAGGAAGATTTATAATAATGCATCTAAGTTGGATTTACCTTGCGATGTGGACATTTTGTTAGTTTTTAATGTTGCGGATGTATATATGAGCATCATGAAGGTCTTAAAAATATAGAGGATTTTAGAAAGAAACAAGAAGAGGTTGAATATGTGTTGGCAGAATGGTTTCATCAAAGGAGAATGAGTAATGAATACAAGGAATAGTTAGTCAAATGGAAGAATAGGATTTCATAAGACACACCAGGGATTTCTAAGGAACTTGGTCGATGAGACTCATTAATAGGATCTCATGAAAATTCCCAACTAGGGGAGTCTTATGTAAGAGCATCCCTCGCCATGAAAACTATCCTACATAGAATTTTAAATTCATAGTTAGTGGTGGAAGGATTATAATAATTCTAAGTTCATTATTCATCCTTAGGCATCATTTTAGTATTGTGGGCATGCATAGTACTAGAAATTGTTAAATTTGGTGGAGAGCCCCTTTTCACAAAATAATTGTAGGCATTTGGAAATTCATCAAGGAGATCCAAGACATGGGTTTTCTTCCCAACATGAGGTTCCAATAACCAATTTGGGAAATTTCCTCATGTCATACATAGAACAAATTTGACATAAATTTTTGTAAGGCCTCCTACACTTTCCTAACACCGTAAAACAAGGACATATTTCAATATTTTTTCAAAACAATAACTTCTTTAGATCGATGAAAATATAGAAATTGGTAGGAAGGTGAAGATTGTCAAAAAACACACTTTGAAACTTGGCATTCTAGTGAACCTAGGCAATTTTAATCAATTTTAGGCAAAAGTTTTAAAAGTTGTTGACTTATAGGTTTTGTTAGAAGCACATGATATTCAAAATGTATCACTTTTTAGAAAGGTAAAATATATAAATTTTGGTGTGCATTTTTCCATGTCATCTCATGTATAATGGTACCTTATTTTTACAACAAAATTGGAATTTTGGTCAATTAATGCAAATTTGACCATACTAGATGCACTTTGAGTGTGAGGAAACATATTATTAATACAACGAAGCATTTTATGTGACCATAGTGTATTCATTCATAAATAGAGTGCATTTAATGAGGCATTTTGCCTAAATTTGTAATAATTTGTAATGTAAATTCTTACCTTGGTGAATTTTTTAAATCCTTGGAATATAAAAAATTGAATTTGATTTGTTAGGTAGTTGAAAGGCCATACGAAAATAACATCAAGCATAAATATGTGGTTTGTAAATGACATCAAGCAAAAATATGAAGCTTGTCAATAAAGATCCTTTGGCCTCTAATAAATTGGCATTCTATAATTGGGTTTGTGTAGAATTCAATAATTGGGATGGTTCCATGAATGTAAGAAAGTTTTGCATTGATACATTTCCATTGAATAAAGACAACAAAATTCTAGATTAACGAGTTTTGAGATTATATTTAGTTCATATGTTGACTTCTTGTTTTTTATTTAATAAATTCCACTGCGGGAATTTGATTGCAATCCCAAACTATATCTATAGTTAACACCCACAAAAATATTATTTAATGCATGAAAATAAAATCCATCCACATTTCATACGTTACCAGAGCATTTAATGCATGAAAATAAAATCCGTCCATATTTCATATGTTACCAGAGCATTTAGGATGGTATTGATTGACATATAATAATATGGTGAACATATTAATTTCAAGATTTGTAAAAAGACATAAATAACTTCATGGTGATGACATTTTCCAAAAATATACATTGAATTCCCAAAGGAATTGCACAATCCATGCCAGGAGGGAAAAAATTTCGAAGAAGGTATCTCTCTGAGTGAGTCAATAGAGAGGTAAGACTTCTAGATCGAAGTTTTCCAGTGTCAGGGGGAGCATCGTAGAAGCTTCAGCGAAGAGGAGTTTTCTGGTGAGACGTTTTCTATAGCAATTGCTAGCGCAGAAAGACGTCAAAAAGAATAAGAGAGACATTGTTGAGGGAATTCTTCCTTAGAGGACTTCCAACCAAGAAATTTGAATTCTCATTTGTTGAGTAGCAGTAGGGAGCAGTAAATCTACTAACTCCAATAGGGAGTGCATAGGCTAGCCTAGCAACAACGAAAAGGACAGAGGAGGTACGAGTTTTTCGTTGGCAGAGATGGTAGATAATGTGTTACGAGACTAGGGTCAGGGGGAGGGTGCATCCAACTATGTGATCTGGAAGGCAAGGATCTCATGCCATCTGGATGAGCACAATCTCAAACCTTACGTCAATAATGTGGTATTTGTACCCGTGGATCCAGATTCCCTCAAGAAGTACATGGTCGAGATGGCGAAGGCCACGAGGTTGATCTTCGACGAAGTGAAGGATCATGTAGTGTGTCACATTGTTGACAAGGATACAGCTCGACAGATGTGGGAAGCTTTGGCCACACCATACGAAGGATATTTTGAGCAGCGAAAGATGTACTTGGAGCAGAAGATGATATCCACGCAGATGCAGAAGAGGGAACACATTGATCCGTTCCTTACAAAGCTTCAATAGATCTGAGACTCATTGGCAACTGTGGGGTTAACACCTCAGCCTACCGAGATGGTGAGGCTGGCCCTGAACCTAGTCTCAGTAGAATGACAAGTGTTTGTCCAGAGTATCCTGGGCAGAGAGAGATTTCAAGATTGGGAAGGGATGTGGGCCACTCTTCAGCAGGAAGAGATGAGGAGAGACTTAGTCAAGTGCAAACTTGATAGTAGCAACAACAACAGTGGGGCGAAGCCAAAGGAGGAGGATGAGAATGCAGCCCTCGCATCTAAGGGGTAGCAGGAGTAGTAGAGAAAGAAGAAAGATGTTTTGAAGATCAAGTGCTTCCGGTGTTGTGAACTTGGTCACTACGCTACACAATGTCCTCTCAAGAAGAAGGACGAAGACAAGAAGCATGATCCGAAGGCTGCATCTGCACAGATCGAGGAGGAGTTTACCATGATTGCCTAGAGGTGGGGTGATATAGAACTGTAGTTCAAAAGAACTGCAAATGGGCAGGATCCTTGAAGAGTCCGCCTCTTTGATTAATACCTTGCTACAGGAGCCCAAATCAGAAGTACCAAGATGGACCAGTGTGAGTTGGTGCAGAGGAGCCTCAGAGTGACAGTTGCAGTGGCTAGGAGCGTCAGAGACAGAGTTGGCAGCAGTGCAGTTGGCACAATGCAAAGTCAGCAACAATGCAGAGGCTTTAGAGGGTCAGCACAGAGACAAACAACAATCAGAAATCCAACAATAGATGCATCATGTTGAACACCTGTTCAGTAATTTTGAATGCTTTTCCATTGCTGATGCAGTAGCAACAACAATTAGAGAAGGTTGCAATGTAAATGCCGTGTTGGCAATGGCGGTGCCAGCAACAACACAAATGTAGAACTTATGAGGGTTGCAGTAAGGATGCAGTATTGGCAGTGGCAGTGTCAACAATAGTACAAATGTAGTATTTTTGGAGTGGTTGGTGGGCAGCGATGTCAGACATCAACAGTGCAAAGGGAGATGTTACAAAGAAGGGTGATGCTTCAGTAGGTTGCATTACTAGAGCACATTCCTCGCTAAGAGGGAGTGTTGATTTCTGGTAGCATCAGATGTGCTCTAAGCCTCAAAATTTGCAAGGAGGTTTGGACACATATATTCCACAATACCTATAAATCGTTTTGAGAAATTCCACCCGAAGACAGTTTTATTAAAATAATTAATTATTTTTAATGGGTGCTTGAGTCTAAACTTAGGAAATTAAAATAATTAAAGGGTATTAATCAAACTGTGGGTGAAACTTCTAAAAGAAGACGAGGATCAAGCCAAAATGATCTGAGCCATTGATTAGAATCTAATTTAGGCTGTTGGTTCTCAATTGAAGGATTATAAGAGGAGGCTTGATGGGCATTTGGTAGATACATAGAGTGGGAGATCAGAGATCGAATTTCTGAAGAGAGCAGAGCAACAGTTGTTAGAGAGAAGTTCGAAGTGATTTCTTGTAGTGAGGGGCAGGGATAGTTCCAGTTGGAGATTTCTCTTGATCCATGAATACTTAGCAGAGGAGGCAGAGAGAGATCCAGGAGTGGCAGCGCAGAGGCTACGCTGGGCAGCTTAGGCTGACGTAGAGGCTACGCTAGGAAGCTTAGGCTAACGCAGAGGCAGCACAGAGCCATGAGGAGATCTGTATTTTTGTTGGAGAGGTAGATTTCTGAAGCCGGAAGCTGGGGTGTGAAATTGGGAGGGCATAATCGAAGTCTCAAAGGCAAATCAATCAGCGAAAGGGGTGACATTGTCCCTAGAAGCTATGAAACTGGGCCTATGCAGTGATTGTATAGATGCAACAAGGGACAAGCCATTATGTGGTTGGATCAGTTGGGATCACTAGTGATAGTGTGAGGTATTTCTTACTAATCTACTGTCAGTCATATTCTCTATACTGGATAGCCAACAAAGCATCCAGAGATTGTATTCAGAAAACTATTGATTAATAATACAAACCCTTAGCTGCTGTGTCGGTTTTCCCAAATTGGGTTTTTCTGGGGACATTTGTCCAAAGATAATTGTGTAATGTGTTGTGGATTTATTTCTTGCTCAGTTACTTGTTTCCGCATATAATTTTAATTGGCGAAGGCTATGTGTATTAGTTTTGATATTTTGTATAGAAAGAAGTAAATAATTTGTTCAGTAATTAACAAATATAAGGAACTTAATCAATTGCTGAAGTAGAAATTTGGGCTTCCAAATTTTCACACTAAAAAGATCAGTAATATCCCCTTATTGTTCCCAAGGAGCTATATTCCCATCTGTGACTTCTTATATTATTATTTTATTTAAATTCCAAAGTATTCTAATGTAAGCCACTTACCACATACTTTTTACGTTCATACTCATAGGGCTATTACAAAGGTGGCATTGTTCTCACTGCCACCTCTAACATCATGAAATGGTGTCAAAATATGGAACATGTGATTTAAAGAGGATCCGCTGTGGCAGGTCCATGAATGGTACAAGGGACCATATCCATAATTTCGTAAAAGCATAAATTGGTAATCTGGGTCAATGCAACCTGCACAATTTTGATAGGATGCCACTGATTTCACACCCCCATCCAAAACAAGTTCTGTCCATTGCAAAAAAAACAATGTTTACAGCATTGGTGAGCAGCATATCAAAAAAGACATCTCACTAGATTAAAATCCATAATATGGATTTTCTGATAGCATCATAAAGGAATAAAGATCAGTATGATTATGCGGATACAATAAACTTTCATTCACTGCAAAGAAAAAACATTGGTTGGCCCGTTTATATCTTAACTTTATAAAATTGATGCTGTTGTTTTGGTAGGCCAGGAAATGCACCTTTCAAACGTGTCACTTCTGTTCCACATTTTCCTCATGACATGGCCTCTGCTGGCTCAATTGCCTGCAAGGAAGATATGGTTTGTACCACCAATCTCTAGAAAAGCTTGATCACCATCATCTGCCTTAAAATAGATGCTAGATAGAAGCAGGTGCCTCAACTGAGTTGCAGAGAATCCTTTCAGTGCAATTAAACACCTATTAAAATGGTTTTCTTCACTTTAAGATTTAAGATGTTAAAAGAATTTGAGATTTTAAGTTTTAACGTAATTGTTTTCATTGTAAGATACACATTTCTAAGTTTCTTTAACTCTTACAGTGGTTTCCTTGGCACTAACATGACAATAAGATATCCATCCAATCTAAAACGTTTCCCCTTCACACTGGTTATGAGACAGCCATAAAAAAGAGATAGGATGACTGAAGTATTAATAACCTTAGCTTTCAGTGAAGATTTAGAAATGCCTGAGAATCTGTACACGCACCATTTCTCTGGTATAAATGCAATACCTCGGTGTGTACTGACATCTGTTTGTACTAACGGAACACTACCACAATCATCGCATGTTTTCCAGTACAAACCTTTTTTGTTAGATACTACTCGAATCAACTTTCAACATCAATATCTACGTTTTCTGCATCTCGAGAAGAATTAACTTCTCTTTCTTCAACTTCCTGAGGCAACACTGGAATAGATTCAACAAAATCCAATCCCGAACTCTTTTTGTTGGTAGTGATGGAGAAATTTTCTTCAATTCGCTTTTGCCACAAGTAGCTTGCTGCTTCAAGCCACCGAGGGTGAACCAAATGACGTTTATACTGCAAAGCCCAGCGTGCTTTATCTGTACCTAAATCTAAAGCAACAACATGGGTTATAGATTCATCTAATATAGTAGAACATGTTGCTCCTAATTCTTCAGCCATCTGCCAAAGATGATGTTTCTCCACAGGGAAATCTGTTGGGAAGATTTGGCTGAAGACAATTTTGCAACCTTCCAGCACTTTCAGGCGCACATCTTTTAGAACCTGCATTTCAAACCACAAACATCAACCAAGGATTATGACACGTACGTAAAAAGTATCTTCATGCACCTATAATCAACTCCACTAGATATGGGCTTCCTCCTGTATTTCCACCAATACACCCGAGGCATTTAAAAAGGTAATGTAACATTAATCTCGAGCTGTGAATATATATAATTTACTTGCATTTGCATACCTGTCTCACATCTCTGCTGCTAAACCCAGATTGAACAATATTTCCATCATTATGCTGTAGAAACCAGACACCATTAGAAGCTGACAAAATAGAAAACATGGTAATTCTACAAGCACCCATTAAATAACTCAGAAAATTTTTAGACCTTGCACAATTCATCTCTCCCCACACATTGTTAAATACCGCCTGCTTGCATTATTGCTTCTAAATTTTAAAGAATGCAACTTGCAAAAAGAAAATAATCAAAGTGAGAAAAGCGAGAATTAAATTGGAATTAACAAGTAGACATTTATGAGCCTATCCCATAAGACAATATACCAAATAAACAGGCCAACTAATATTGGCAAACACAAACAGGAATCATGGGACAAAAGAAAACATATTTCCAAAACACTTTTTTTTTTTTTAAATAACTGTATTCCTGTAATGGCCGGAGAACAAAAAAATACTCAAAAAATTATGGAGACAATACCTATGGTCTTTGAACAAGATGTCACTGCACTTCCCTTTCATTGGGCAATTAGATTCCAGAATACATTGTATGAAGATGACTGTTTTGGTAATTTGTGGTCATCAGGCATATTATGGTTCTTGCTAGCCAGATGGGCAAGAGCACTTTAAAGTATCACCGTCTCAATAGAAAAGAATAGCAAGTAAACTTTTTATGAATGAATGAAAATGGTAAACATGCACAAGTAAGAATTTATATTGTATGGAATTGCTAAAGAAAATCAACATAAGAATTTATATTGTATGGAATTGCTAAAGAAAACCAATATGGGATAGGCACATATGTCTCCTCATAGTAGAGTAAGAGAATAGCAATAAACAAAAGGTTTGGTTACATGACTGAATAACGATGCCAAGATGCTTAGAGCCACTAACCTTATCAAAAAACATTTTATGCACAGAACAAAGTACACGTAGGATGCTGGCAAGAGTGCCCTCCGTCTGTGTCTCATCCCTCATTGCCTGCGTCAAAGATTGGCCTTGAATGTTATATTGTTGACAACTTGAGCTAAAGAAATGGTATCTTTCGGTCACTATCAGATTTGCTCTGTGCCTTGGCCATACCTGCACTCATTAGAGCACTAAAGTTCATGTCCAATGAAATTATGTACAAATCACAGACCTATCAAACCAATGTGACATTGATTTGTGTAGTATATGACAGTAAACATCAATACTTATAACTGGAGTGAGGTTAGAGAGTTTAGAACAAAAACACTGCAGACCAACACTGGGATCATTTTTCTCTATAATGCTAATAATGTATAAACATTAATCATTCGCCCATACAGTACTTTTTGAGACCCTTAATATTAAGTTATTAATCATGTCCTCCACCTATTCATTTACCTTTTTAATCCATCATCTGCTAAAATCTGGACTATTATACAACTTTAAGCTTCTCCTCTATCTTATTGTCTTAAAACTTTGAAGTGTAAACCAATAGCAGATTCTCCAGTCTACAATAAATTAAGTATTTGCCAAACTTTGAAGTTCGTTGAAATTGCAGAAAATATCATAAAGCATGTTGAGGCCCACCTCAATAGACATGTAAAAGTAGTTACTGCTCTCCTAAAACAAATCATGAAAAGCAAACAGAAAGATATGCCATGGGCATATTTGGAGATAAATAATACTACAAGTTAGCTTGCCATGCAAATATTCATTTCATATCAAAGACATGGATTGTCTGGTTTACTATTGGCATATTCAACATACTCACGTTATCTGTATCATCAAGAATCACAACTGCTGACTCAGATCCCAGAACCACGTCCAGGTCTTTTTCATGTTTGTGAGTACTGTCCCCCTGTGAAATGACTCTAGTGCCAAAATATCTTCCTGTGGGATCAAGAAGTTTTGCCATTTTCAATGCATAAGCACGCTCTCCCATTGTATATACATATATCTCATACATCTTACTTGCCTCTTCCAAAAACTTGTGCACAAAAGGCCTAAGCTTTGTCCACATTTGCAAAGACATCAATCTGTACAAGCTCCTGCTAGTGTCCCCAACTTCTGTTCAAAAAGACAAAGGAATACTGAATACAGAATTCTCAGAAAACATTTGCATAAATAAGAGACGTGCAAGCCTAAAACAATTTGGTGACTTTCACCATTGGCTCCTCTAGGCAACAAAGAATAGGGCTATAACATAGAAACAAAAGAAGGGACAACTATTTGCATCTCAATAACTAACGAATAAACAAAGTAAAATAAATGTTAGGAGTCAGGTTCAAACTTAAAGTGTAGGTATAGAATTGGTAGAGGATCAAGTAGATATCCCCCTCTCAAGTTCAGTCATGTGTTAATTGGTAGAAATCTCATCGAGCAGCTATATACAGAGAATATAAATACAGCAGATAAAAAAACTGATAGCTGAAGCAGAAACCAAAAGAGAAAGCATTAAAGGTCGTGTTGCCATCTAAATTGCACACCTAGAAAGGTGAGAAAAATACTCAACCCCACAAGGTGTGTTCTTTGTGACAACGCTCGGAGAAGGGGCTGTCACTTGATCCCAACTCTCTCTGTTTAGACTCTCTCCTAGCTAAGTCAAGGGGGGTGGTCCCTAAGAAAGATTTATAAGGAAGACTTGTTAAGGATAACAAGTTCTAGGAGATAATGATAGTAGTTGATAAAGCTTTCATTACTCGAATAACTTGATAACTTGAAAAGAAATGGAATTGATTAGCAAGTGTCAAACTAGGAAGTAACTCCTCAAATGTAATCGTATTATTCATTTAGGTTGTTAATTATTATACAAGAGGGAGCGACTGTTCAGTGCATCTCCCGATGACTCTCCTTTTTCTCTATTATTTATTTACACTAATTACAATTGTTCACCCAATCCCTATAATTAGGTGTCAACATTCCCCCCCTTAATCTGAAGGGATGTTGGTGAGTCCAAGCATCGTTCTGAATCTTTCAAGCTTTTCTCTTCCAAGCGCTTTGGTGAAGATGTCTACAATCTGTTCATTAGTGGAACAATGGCGAAGATGGATTGTTTTGGCCTCAACATGATGTCGAATGAGATGATATTTTGTATTGATGTGCTTCATTCGATCATGGAACTTTGGGTTCCTGGCCAACTTTATTGCCGAGGTATTGTCAATCATGAGAGGAGTCGATTGTACTTGTTTTACCTGCAAATCTTCCAGAATTTTCCTGAGCCAAACAATTTCTTTTGTTGCCTCAGCTGCTACCACATATTCTGCCTCTGTTGTGGAATCTGCTGAAACTGATTGTTTGCGTGATCTCCAGGAGACAGCTTCTGATGCAAGACTCATAGCATAACCCGAAGTAGATACCCCAGTTTCTTTGTCTCCATCGAAGTCTGAATCAGAGTATCCAATCAAGCTGAAGTCGCCCACCTGTGTATACTTGATTCCAAAGTCTCGAGTTCCCTTCAAGTACTTTAGAACTCTTTTTGCAGCAGACCAATGTCCCTCACAAGGCTTTTGCATAAACCTGGAGAGGATTCCAACAGCAAACGAAATGTTTGGTCTGGTAGTAGTTAGGTAGTTGAGACTTCCTACAAGCTGTCTATACTTTGTTGCATCCTCAAAT
>APFE031506332.1:26008-37641 GCA_000404065.3 Pinus taeda | reverse complement strand
AAAATTTGACGTGAAGGATTTGAGACAGATGCATTATTTCCCGGGGTTGGAAGTTTGGCAGAAGAAGGGTGAGATCTTCATTGGACAAGGGAGATATGCTACAAAAGTCCTGAAGAGATTCAGGATGCAGGACTGTAGGCCTATGGCTACTCCAATGATCACCAACTAGAAGAAAATGATGCATCAGAACACAAAGATGTTGATTCCACCTTATATAGGCAGCTCATAGGGTCCCTGATGTATCTGGTCAATACCAGGCCAGGCATTTGTTACGATGTCAACACCCTTAGTCAGTTCATGGTGGAGTCGAAGAGGGCGTGTTGTCGCACAGATTGTCACGACAACGCTCAGACCGGGGGCTATCACCCTGATCCCCGATCCCTCCGTTTAAGCTGTCTCCCTGATCCCTGAGGCTAAGGGGGGTAGACCCTATGGGATGAATGAAGACCAACTGTGAACCAGTTGGGTTGGGAGACACAACAAGGCAATTTAACACTTGATTGATTTTGGAAATTAATGTACCAATGCCTTATGAAGTTAATGATTAAATGATTATTTATTAAACGTTGCAGAAATATGAACCATGTAAAGAAATCGTTTATCATCAAATATCCCAAGTGATACAAGCTATTCAGGAAACTCAATGCTTTAACAATGATCCAACAATCAAACTTCAAGAAAAATCAGATGCTTTAAATGATCATAAAATTTAAACGCTGACCAATTACTACTTCATATAGCTAACTTGTAAATAAACATTTAAGTGCATTTAACTATAAAAAAATGGAACATAAATACCACAAAAAGACACCAAAATGATTTTTCAATTTTTAGCTAAGCTTTTCAAAAAAAATTAATTTTTATACATTTTTATATAATTCTAAGCTAAAAAATCAAAATAGAACAAAATTAAAATCCTAATTTAAAATTTAATCTAAAACCATAAAGGAACTTTAAATATTTCTTTTATATTTAAAATTAAAAAAAACATAAATAGTAAAAATAAAAAAATCAAGAATACAAGCTAAAGTCCCTATCTAAAACTAAATTCAAGATGAAAAGGCACACTTCTAAATTTTTTGAGAACGAATTTTATCGGACTTTTTTTTTGTTATGTATAAAAATAAAAAAAATGAAACTAAAACTAAATGTATCTGAAGACTATGAGCTAAATTAAAATGCGATCTAATATATGTAAAAAAGTTAAATTTATAAAATCTAAAACAAAATTAAACTAACACCTAACAAAATGCTGACTAAAATCAAAACCCAAAAAAAAATCGAATTTTCCTTTTGGTGGTCCTACGCATATATCATAACAAAACAAAAACTTACGCTAAACCTAGCCCGCATAAATCAAAATCGTTTTTTTTTTAATGACTTTTCTCTGCAGGCTTGCGTGAGAACTTGATGGCGGCAGCGTGGGGAATTTGTTTTTGCAGGTTGAAGGTTGCAGAAGATACATGGAACGTGGAGGGGATCACGTTCAGGCAGCACGATAAGGGAGTAAAGCTGCATGGGAGCTAGCGAGGCAGTGTGGAGCTTGGAGCTGGAGATTGCAGACAGCCAAGGGGAAATGCGTGCGCTGTAGCAGTGAACTCGTTCTTTCTTTTTGCAGGTAGGACGCAGTTTGGATATGCGATGAGGGGGTGATGGCGTAGGAAATCGATGGATATGGTGAAGATGCAAAGGGATTGAGAAATGTGAGATGGAACAACGTGATAACATTCGAAGGTTTTGCTGCAGGTGAAGGCGTGGGGACTCGATTGCAGGTTAGGAAATGAGCAGCAAAGGATATGGGATCGCATGAGGGTTGAAGGGAGAGTGCATGTGTATGGCAGCAAAATTAAACGCATCAATAAAAATGCGTGGACAATGGAACAACGTGAAGACTGAGGGATATGTGTGTAGTGGATGGGCAGCAAGAGTGTGGAGTGATCGCTGCTAACAGGGGTGGCTGAGTGGACAGTGTGAGACAGCGTGGAAGTGAAGTAGCAACCTGCTCTTTTGAAAAAAATTTCGAAAATTTCTTCCTGCAAATAAAAATAAACCTTGAGCAGCAAAACAGATTTGATAAACCATCAAATTCCCTCAGAAAATTTGAAAATCTGCTGAAGACTATCCTTGCAAAAATGATGCTGAGGCCAGATCTTACCCTCCAGGGGCTAGATCTGGCTCCAGGACAAGATTATATCCTCAGCTCCAAAACCTGTAACAGCAAAAGCAAAAATACATAGAAATAATATATGCAAGGATTAAAACCTAAACCCTAACAAAAATCAACTAAATAATTATAGTAATTACAAATTAAAGGCTCCTAAATAGCCAGATTTATCGTTATGCCACAAAAAATATTTTTCAGAATTTTAAACTTAATGTGAGATACTTTAGAAAATCCTTCATGCATTCATAAAAAAAATTTCAAATGATAAGCCCGGGATCAAAACTGGCTGGGCTCTTTCAGAAAATGCAATCCGGGAGTTGGCTGGTTTAGCCGAGAACTTCCTCTAACGCCCAATGATCTAAGAAAAAGGATTTCCTGCACAACTTAAAATCAACCATTAACATACAGGGAGAAAACAATAATGAAATCCAGATCAAATGGAGATACCTGCCATTATATTTCAGAATCTAAACTATCATTCAAACCCCAGAAATCAGACAAGATACTTGTGCCTAAATCAGTATTCATCAAGCTATTATCAATGGTTGAAAATAAAATTATGCAGAAAAATAAAACATCTTACAACATTTCCAGAAGAGTAACACAAGTAAGATTTTTAACCCAAAGTCTTTCTTTATTGCACAAAAAATGACTACAAGAGAGCTTTCTTTAGCACCAGACTCAGATCCAATCTGATCTCAAATGACCTCTGACACCATATTTAAAGGAAAATTTCCCAATGGCTAGTTCGAGTGATCCATGTCAAAATGATCTGGACCGTCGATGAGGATCAAAATCTCTTTTAATCTCATCCGTCGAATTTTTAAATGCATTAAAAAATTAAAATGCTGCATTTATTTACTCAAAACTTTGACTTATTATTATTTTATTTTTCAAATTATTTTATATTTTTAAATTATATGTTTAATTTAATTTTTTAATTTTGTTTAGTTTATTTTAATTTTTAATTCTTAATTTTAATTTTTTATTTTTTATATTATTTTATTGTTTTTTTTATTTTTTTCAATTTTTTTTAATTTTTTATTTTTTAAATGGAGTCCCTCGAACTTAGCTTTGGAAAAATCACCCTAAGGACCTAGAACTTAGGATTAATGAGGCGATTCAAACATTTCTTTAACGCCTCAAACACTTTATATCAATGGACTTTTACAAATTTTATCCATCTCAGGGGGAAACCCATTTGACATAGACCCCTCATAAACCACCCGTTTCTACGACACAAAAACAAAATCTAGCAGATCAGCAACTGTAATAACCTAACCAAATAGTTAGAATTATTTCCAAATTACTTTTACATAGACTTGAAGCACACTAGGATTCCCCTAAGATTCTAATGACAAAATTCATTCCGGCTTTGGGGTTAAGCTGAAGGAAAACTCTGCTGATCATGGATCGGTGAGACAACAAATCTTCCGGAACGTAGATTATCACCAGAAAATTAGGTTGCCTAAGCAATTTACATACATGACTCAGATCTGCTAAGATTATTTACAATTTACACATGTAGACTAGGTTTACAACATAACATGATCAGGCTGATGATGACTGTCGAATGGCACGGACACGTCAATCAAACGCTATCCCTTTTGCGAAGAAAAGGGGGTGTATTGCTACGAGTAGTTGACATGTAGTGGTCAACAAGGCGCATTGGGCAACAGCCAAACATGTTCTTAGATATATATAGGGAACAATCGAGTATGGACTCTTGTACATTAGAAGTAATGATATCAGACTCAGTGGGTTTACTGATGCAGATTGGGCAGAAAGTTCAGTAGATCGACAAAGTACCTCTGGGTAATGTTTCAACATTGGATCAGGGATGACCACCTGGCGCAGTAGGAAACAGAAATCAGTAGCTCTGAGCTCAGCTAAAGCAGAATATATGGCCGCTAGCACAGATTCGTGTAAAGCCATATGGCTTAGAAAATTGCTTGTGAACCTATTCAGAAGAAGGATGGAGGCGACCAAGATCATTTGTGATAATCAGAGTTGCATCAAGCTATCTGAGAATCCAACATTTCATGATCGGTCAAAGCACATTGATATTCGGTGTCACATTGTCAAAGATTGTGTCCAACGAGGAGCTGTACAGTTGAGCTACACTCCTACAAGAGAACAGGTGGTGAACATCCTTACCAAGGCCCTTGGAAGAACAAAGTTCGTTTATTTCAGGGAGAAGATGGGAATGATAAAGAATCCATTTCAGTAGCAGAAATGGATATGTGTCAGGTGTTGCAATGCAACAGTTCGCAATGCTATGGGCAGCATGATGCAGTATTTGAGAGAGTTGCAGTGCAGATGCAGTGTTGGGAGGAAGGACCAATAGCAGCATGGATGCAGAGGGAGTTGCAGTACAGATGTCGCAGTAGCAGTGGTGGAAGCCATGGGCAGCAGTATAGGGGGCAGCGGTGCAGAAGATGTTGGACAACAGGCCAAGCATCAGCACAGGTACCGGTGCCAAATGATCAGGGTAATTTTCAATGGAGGAGCATCACTAGAGCACATTCCTCGCAAGAGGGAGTGTTGATTTGGGGTACCATCGGATGTGCTCTAGCCATGAAAATTGGTGGAGAGGTTAAAGCACATGAGATCTCCAAGACCCAAAAATCGTTTTGGAAAATTCCATACGGATGAGGAGGCAACAAAGTAAATAATATATTTAATGGGTTCCTAAGTCTAAACTTAGGAAAATAAAAATATTCATGGGTATTAATAAGGATAAGGATGAGAAGCTTCTAAGAGACGAGGATCAAGTCTATTTTTAATCTTAGCCATTGATTAGGAACTTAATCTCGGTCATTGATTCATCAACAAGACAAGTATAAGAGGATACTTGAGGGTCATTTGGAGACACACCAGTAGATACTCAGTATCCTAAGGAAAATCGATTTTCTCAGAGAGGAAGATAAATCGATTTCAAAGGGAGAGTTATGGGGTAGAGGAAGAGGGGGTGACTAGCAGTAGTCAGAAAGCTCAGAAGGGGTGACGCAAGGGCTCTGAGAGACAGCGCAGAGGGAGATGCAGATCAGGGATGCAGTGAAGGACGGAGCTAAGCAAGATGACGCAGTTAAGAAAGGAAGTCCTCCAGGGTGTTAGAAAGTCTCGAAGAAAGGTCTCAAATGTTTTCTCCCATTGTCTATGTAAAATCTTTTTGTAAAAGGGATTGTTGCTGAAGATTAATAAAAACCCTCCTCTGCTGCATCGGTTTTCCCGCATTGGGTTTTTCTGGGGACAATTGTCCAAAAATAATTGTGTTAATGTGTCTAATTCTTGTGCATATATTTGTTTTTGTATAATAGTGTGACATTTGTAGTAGAATTTATTTTAATATTTATTGAAGGGGTTTCACAAATAACTTATTGAGAAATAAGTAGGTAAAATAAATCAGTTGCTGCCATAATAGAATTTCTGTTTAGAAATTTTCACACAAATTGATTTTTTAAAACTCTCTTTAGGCCTCCAAAAGGCATATTTGTGTAAGAGATAGAGAGAGAAGGTTTTTATCCACAGATTTGGGTGGGAAAGGTCTCAAAAATAGTAGATCGACTAATCCTCAGGCCTTCCACCTATAGATCCCTCCAAAATGTCTTCAAAAAACCCCTCCTTAGGTAGATTTGCACATGCATAGAGAGAGAAACTCAGATTTGATGCAAGAGAAAATAGATCAAAATATAAACTGAGAATATACACATAAAAAAACAAGTTCTAGCCACAAGAGGATGAGGGAACCTCCGCTCTTGGGAAACCAAGAAAGGGGAAAGCCCTTAAATAAGATTTCAAAGCTAGATCTAACAAATAAAGCACATAAAATAAGTAGTTCTAGATTTATAAAATGAGATATCTTAGAGATCTGGGTAGAGACTCCCTTCTCAATCTTGAGATCTGATCTTTGAGGAAATACTTCAATGTGGGTCCTTGCTACTTTTTCTTCCTTGAGAGTGAGTTCTTTTAGCCAAGAACTTACCCCACACTCAAGATCTATTTCAAAAAAATAGATCCTCTACACACTTGATGAAAAACTTGTTAGATCCGCAAAGAGATAAATTACATAGTGAAAAAGACGACTAGAGGTTCAACCAAAAACCCACCAACACTTTTAGATCTAGAGTGATCCTCTAAACTCAAATATCACTTCAAGTTAGCTTACAATAATAGATCCAAACCCTGGCAAGTGAACTAACAAAATCAATTAGCACAAGTAGAACATTGAGCACAAATGAAACAATTATACCCAAAAAGAAGGATAACACCACATAGAATAAATCCCAAATTATTTTTATTATATTATGAGAAAAATAATACAGAGTTCTAAGAAATCCGCTAGCCCAATAGCTCTAAGCGTTACAATTAATATGAAATGAGGAACTCAGACTAATTTTATAGAAAAAATGGGAGAGACGTTAATCATAGATCCATCTCCAAGTGTCAAGTGATGATCCCAAAAGGAAATGTCTTTGATCCCATGAAAAATGTCTAGATCTCTTTGCCAAAAAATCGTAACCCTCCATGCCCTGCGCTGTACTATTCCTAATTAGCCATGGCTAATTGGAATATTCGATTTTTGCTCAATTTTGCCTTCTATAGTTATTTATAAATAAAAAAGGTGAGGAAAGGGGGACATAACTCACTTTTAGAATAAAATCACTCCCTGGTAGCACGACGTTGTAACTTAAAGGGGGAGCCAAAGGACCACGTAGAGGAGGGGCCCACGTAGACACTTGGAGGGACTGCGCAGATGGAGAGGAGCACGTGGCAACAGAGGGGCTACGTTGCAAGAGGTGGGACTTTGGGATTGAGAGAGGCCAACGCCATAAAGGAGAGAGGAGCCTCTTCATTTTGGCATTCAATTATGTGCATTTGAGCTAGTCACTTCGACTTAGAGCATGCTGGTTGTTTAGCCTGTCTGCAACATTGTTTAGTGCATTGAGTGTCTCCGTTCGGAGATCTCACCCTTAGCCCCGGGGGACTTCGAGTGCCTACTCGGGCAAGGTAGCTTTTAGCAGTCTTTTGTAGGAGGATTGATTTTTGGGATTGAGGAGGAGCTGAGCATTTTATGACTGCGCAGTCTTGAGAGAGGATGACGCACTTTTTTTGGGTAGCAGTTCTGGATTGGGGTTTGTGGAGGATTTGAGCTAGGAGATTGAACAGGGGATCAGCTCTTGCATACTGGAGGGTTTTGGCAGAGTTTCAGGCAGAATTTTGGAGGGTTCCATTCAGTGGCAGCGCAGAGCCTTGAGGGATTGCGTGGATCCTCAAGGGGGTGATTTTCCGGGGTTAGCCATTTTGGAAAAGCTTTTTGGGCTTTTCTGGGTTTATTGAGTAGAGGCGGATTCCAGAGTTTCAGCATTTTCTAAGGAGGGGAAATAGCCCCAAATCCTCATTTGGTTCTAGCAGTAGCAGCAGCACAACAGTTCTCCAGTAGCTTGGACGCAGTTCAAAGAGAAGCCATTTCCTTGCTACTGAGTGTATTTCTTCACTTGCCTTGAGCAAGTCGAGGTGCCATCTTTCTGATCACCTCTTGTACTCATTCCATTACCCAGTATAATAAAATGGCTTAGCATTTCTCTCTGCATTTCTTGAGTATCTGCTTGTATTCCGTGTTTATATTATTATATGTTGCCTTACTGTTATTTACATCACTTTGAGCTTCTCGGCTACTGCATCACTTGTGTGTTATTTGGTTGGAGTTTACTGGGGTTTGGGGAATATCTCTAAAACGGGATATTACAGTGGTATCAGAGCATAGATCTGGCTCAGCCTATGGAGCTAGCAGTCTATGACACCGAGGGAGAAACCCTACATCTGTTATAGAGGTAGAAAATACAGAGATATTGAGCGTAGGTTGGAGAACACCTACGGAGAGGAAGACTATGTTCCTGTGGTGGACGCAGAACAGGAGGAGTCTGTGGTGGACGCAGAACAGAAGGAGCCTGTGGTGGGTGCAGAGCAGGAGGATCCGATGATAGATGAGGATGGGAAGAGATTTGCGGACATGCTCCTCAAATAAGTGCAGGATCTATCGAGGCAAATCGAGGTGATGGGGCAGAGATTCACGGCAGTAGAGGCTAGACAGCGTGAGAACCCACGGGTTTTCAAAGTTGGTGAGGGATCAAGTACATCCCACCATTTTCCAGAGCAGGGTGCCACTCAGCGTGATATTACTCCGCAGATGGCCTCACATGCCCCTATATGCTCTACCATGCCCACTTTCCTAGGAGCAGACACGGGGGCCAGAGCCCAGCAGGAGGCAGAGCTCGGACATATGGGCGATTATTTTGCAGAGTACCAGGCATATGGGCAGGAATTCAGGGATGCTCTCTCATTCAGAGACTTTGTTAAGCTCCAGCGGGATAGTAGACCCCGCGACCATCACAGAGGACATCGACATTATCACGATGGAGACACCCACCACACAGCTAGTAGATTCCACTTGCCTACGTTTGATGGCTCATCAAACAGTTCGGCAAGGTCTTGGGTGGAGAAGCTGGTCATCTATTTCCAGCTTAACCAGATGTCGGAGGCAGAGGCCATCAAGGTGGTGACATTACATTTGGATGGTGAGGTCCAAGATTGGTGGTTCCATGGGATGGTTACACTCGGACATTCCACAATGACGACATATACCGAGTTCACCAGGAGATTGATGGAGAAGTTTGACTAGAGGGATCCGGAACAACACTTTGTTGAGCTGACGAGGCTCAAACAGAGAGGGAGCCGCGAGACCTACATTGCAGACTTCTTGAGGATTTCAGTGATGGTGTCAGATCTATCCACGGCACGGAGGATGTACATGTTTGGTGAGGGGTTAGCAGAGCCACTTTGGGGTCTAGTCAGGTCCATCAAACCAGCCACACTCCAGGATGCTATTAGCAGGACCTGGGACTTACAGGATGCCTTACCCAGGACTCGGACACCTTACCCCCAGAGACAGGCTTTCCAGCCTAAGGGGAAGGATGTGAGGATTCTGTCTCTGAAGGGGAATCCAGGACGAGCACAGATTGATGACGACGCCAGGAGGGAGTTGAAGAAGAAGCAGTTGTGCTTTACTTGTCAAGAGCCGTGGGCACCAAGACATAGATTTGCTGCTGGCAAAGCACACTTTATTGAGGTCTTCTCTGAGAGCAGCAGGGAAGAAGATGAGGAGCATGATGTGGAGGCAGGAGATAGTCATGTCGTGCAGGGTCCCTTGCCACCCCCACCAGTAGCAGCAGGTGGTGCAGCTTTTGCACCTACCGGAGGAGCCCTTGCAGCATTGCAAGAAGTTCCCAAGTATTTGACGCTGCGCGTATGGGGGACAGTACGTGGCCAGCGAGTATCAGTTTTGGTTGACAGTGGGGCAACCCACAACTTCATCGATGCACAGATGGTTGAGCAGAGAGGTATACAGACAGAGAGCTTCGATGGGTTTTAAGTCTTAGTCCCAGGAGATCAGACCATGGTGTGTGCTTGTTATGTCCCAGAGTTATCAGTGACGATGGGCACCTACACACTGACTAACCACTTTTTCGTGGTCAATATTCCGAACACCAACATAGTACTGGGTGTTCAGTGGCTTATCACTCTAGGGAAGGTCACGACAGATTGGAAGGCCCTAGAGATGGAGTGGGATGATGAGAAGACAAGGAGGCACGAGAAGATATAGGGACAACACACATATCCACCTCAAACTGTTTTGGCTCATCGGATGGAGGCAGTCTTCCGGAAGGGAGACGTAGAGTGGGCAGTGGAGTTGGGTGCATCAGAGGCAGGGACTACAAGGAGGACGGTGCACCTAGAGATACAGGCCATCCTTGACTAGTATGCCACAGTGTTTGGGGAGATTCCACCAGGACAGCCACCGGACCGGGGGTTTGAGCATACCATTGAGCTTGAGCAGGGCATACAGGTAGTGATTACTACCCCCTATAGGCATCACAAGGACTATCGGGATGAGATTGAGTGGGCCATTCAGGAGTTGTTGGCCCTTGGGCACATTCGGTCGAGCACGAGTCCTTTTGCTTCTTCTGTGGTGTTGGTGAAGAAGAAGAACGACACATTGAGGATGTGCATTGACTACAGGGCCCTGAACAAGAAGACCCTGAAAAGTAGGTACCCATACCCGGGATCGATGAGTTGATGGATGAGTGGAGAGGAGCACGGTTCTTCTCCAAGCTTGATTTGAGATCTGGGTATCGTCAAATTCGCGTGAGGGAGCAGGACATTCCCAAGGCTGCCTTCAGGTGTTATTATGGGCACTTTGAGTTTTTGGTGATGCCCTTCGGGCTAACCAACGCCCCAGCTACATTCCAATCTTGCATGAATCACATCTTCCGCAAGTCACTTAAGGAAGTTTATGTTGGTGTTCTTTGATGATATCCTCATTTATAGTAGGACTTGGAAGGAGCATACCCAACACATTGAGACAGTATTGCGCATCTTGGAAGAGTAGCAATTCTATGCCAAACTCTCCAAGTGTGAGTTTGGGTTGACAGAGATGTTATACTTGGGACACATCATAGGGGTGGACGGAGTGAGGGTCCACGAGGAGAAGATCAGGGCCATCAGAGATTGGCTAGAGCCGAGGAACGTGACAAAACTCTGAGGGTTCATTGGCATTTGTACTTACTACCGGAAGTTCGTCAAGAGTTTCTCATAGCTTGCTGCACCCCTGACAGATCTGACGAGGAAGGGGGCATTCAGTTGGTCGGATACAGCACAGCAAGCCTTTGATAGGCTCAAGGAGGTTATGAGCAGCAACCCAGTGCTTGCATTGCCAGATTTTACGCAACCATTTGTTTTGGAGTGTGATGCGTCGAGGGAGGGGATCAGCACAGTGTTGATGCAGGGAGGTCACCCTATAGCCTTTGAGAGCCGGAAGCTCCTTCCGCATGAGAGGTTGTATTCTATATACGACAAGGAGATGTTGGCCATCATGCATGCATTGGCCAAGTTCTGGCAGTATTTAGTGGGTAACAGGTTCATGGTGCAGACTGATCACAACAATCTCAGGTTCTTTTTGGAGCAGAAACAGCTACAGGAGAGGTAGCAAAAGTGGATCAGTAAGATCCAAGCGTATGACTTTGACATTGAGTATGTCAAGGGTAAGAACAACGTGGTAGCAGATGCTCTTTCACGTAGACCAGCCATATTGTCTCTTATGAGCCTAGAAGCAGACTGGAGGGCTCAACTCTTAGTAGAGTACTCCAAGGACAGATTTGCATGTGAGGTTCTGGATGGGCAGGTGGTGGATGACAGGTACAGGGTGGTCGATGAGATCATCTACTACAAGGACCAGATCTTCTTGACTGAGGAGTCTCAGGTCAAGAAGAAGATACTTCAGGCATCACATGATTCACCATTGGTCGGCCATCAGGGGTTTACCAAAACCTACAGGGCCATTAGAGAGAGGTTCTCATGGAAGGGCCTCAAGGAGGACGTACTCCAGCATGTCCAGGAGTGCGATGTTTGC
>APFE031506332.1:0-11873 GCA_000404065.3 Pinus taeda | reverse complement strand
AATTTGACGGATGAGATTAAGAGATGTCTTGATCCTCATCGACGGTCGAGATCGTTTTGTCATGGATCACTCAAACTAGCCGTTGGGATTTTTTCCTTTAAGTAGAGTGCTAGGGGTCATTTGAGATCATCAATTGGATTTGAGTCTTGTGCTGAAGAAGCTCTCATGTAATCTTTTTTCTGGTGCTAATAAAGAAGACTTTGGGGTCAAAAGCTTGTTGGTGTTACTCTCTTAATGTGCTGTGAGCAAATTTTATTTCTGCATATTTTAATTTTCAGCCATTAATGTCAGCTTAATGAAGAGTATTGTTGAGCATAGGTATCTTGTTCACATGCTAGGGTTTTAGTAGTATTAGGGTTTCTGATGTAATGGCAGTTATCTCCATTGTGTTTGAGATCTAGTGCTGCTTTTTCTCTCTTATTTGATGGTTGAAGTGAGCTGTGCAGGAAACCCTTGAAGATCAGTGGGCGTTAGGGGAAGTTCTAGGCTGAACCAGCCAACTCCCATAAGCATTTTTTGCAGAGCCTAGCTGGTTTTGACCCTGGGTTAATCATTTAGTCTTTTTTCTGAATCGCATGAGAGATTTTCCTAAAGCATTTCATTAGTTATCTGAATTTCTCAAAATTTTCTTCAATAATAACTGTTAAATCTGGCTTTATAAAGCTGAAATTTTGAAATTTTTGATCAGTTTTTAGGGTTTTGTTTCAATTTTTTGCATATTGTTCCTGGGTCTTCTGTTTGTGAGATTTGCAGGCTGCAGGGTTCTTAAAGTCTTTTAAAGAAATTCAAGCAAAATCGTGGGTATCAGGCACTGTTTTCTGCTGGAAATTGCGCCCAAAACCCTCCATCCACTGCATCTGCCTGCTATTCAACCTGCCAGAAACAAAAGGAAACTCGCAATTAGCTCCATCTCCATTCCACGCTGCCAGTTTCTATCCCCATACACGCTGCCTCTGTCCTGATCACCTATGCAAGTGCAAATTCTTTTATTACCACTTAGCCACCTGCGTATTCATTTTTTGATGCTATATTTCCATCTGCGTCCCCTTCCAACAACAAATTGAAAAGTGTTTCGTATGCAAGAGCCTGCACGCTGCTCCTGTCCGCTTCAGCTGTATCTGCAACAAAACGAGTTCAGAACGTGAGTAAAATCTATGAAATCGGGCGTCATTTCCAGGTAAGTCGATTTTTAAGTTTGGCATTGCACAGTTCAAACGTAACAACCGATTTTCGTTTTGTCTAAACCATAAAATCGATTGCCGTATGCGTTAGCGTGAGTTCAAATCCGAAATCGTTTTCATTCAGCTACATATCAATGCACAGCTTATGATCAGCGTAGGGTTAATTTGTTGATGAATATCGTTTGAATTTATTAAGATTTGGGTCACGTACGCATCTGAAGAAATCATTTTTTTTTGGGTTTTGAAAAATATACAATAAAAATCGAATTTCTCTTGGTCCCGTATCAGTGCAGCATAGGGTTTATTTATGCAATTTTCTAAACCGTAAAATCTTTTCAGTTGGGTTGATTGCGTGGTTCAGCGTTAGCGTAGGGTTTTCTTTTTTTTTAGAAATCGATTTTTCAGACCGTGCATGGTAAATCGTTTTGTTTCTGGGTCACATACGTCTCTCAGCAAATCATTCTTTTTTTTTTGTTATTTAGTTTAGGGTTAGAAAATCGTAAAAAATAAAATCGATCTTTTTACATATGCATCTAAGTTTAGTCTTTTTGGGTTATATTTAGTTTTGTTTTAATATAAATTAGCATTTAGCTTATTTTATTTTGATTTTAAAAATTAAAAAATTGCAAAAAAGATCGTAGGGTTTTTTATTTTATTTTGGTTTAGTATAGATTTAAAATAGTTCTTTTAGGTTTAAATTTTGTTTTAAAAAACAAAAAATAAAAAAATAAAAAATCATAAATTTTTTTCTTTTTTAGAGAATAGATTAAAATTTTTCATTTAGTTTAAATTTTTTAAACTTTGTCAGGAAAAGCATAAAAAAACATTGCGGAAATATTGTTGTTTTCTTAAGCCTGGAAAATTTATCATGGTTTATATTTTTGCTGAGGCTATAATGTTGATGTGAGATTAACGTTCATCTTTATGAGATTTGGCATGCTTAAATATAATATCTGGTTGATGCACTAATTTACATGGTCATATCTTTCAGAGTTTATTTCCTTTAAATTTGCCAGATCATTGTTAAAAGTGTTGTGAATTTACTGATATCTCACATTTTCGAAGTAATTTGACGTTAAATGATTGCTGTGCATACTCTACATTCCTGCAACATCTGTTAAGTGATCATTTTGACACCAAACCCATAAGGCACTGGTCCATTAAATTAAACAAAACTACTTAGTGCTTTTCTCTTTCGTGTCTCCCAAACCAACTGGTTCGCAGTTGGTCGACCTTTTCCTTTCAAGGTTTACCCCCCTTAGCCGTGGCAGACAGGCTTAAATGGAGAGATCGGGGATCAGAGTGACAGCCCCCGGTCTGAGCGTTGACGTTACAATCTGTGTGACAACACGATCCATCTGAAAGACGCAAGAAGACAACATATAAGCTAGTGGGGAATGCAAACTACCTAAATGCAAGAAGAAAGAAAGAGATACACGCATTTCAATGGGAAATGCTATGGGTACAATTTCTTGAGGTAGAGTGCATTTCGAGGATTGGGAAGGATTTCTCCTTGTAGACCCTCTAAAAGGTATTCCCCTTTGCCCAAACACTTACGAATGATGTAAGGTCCTAGCCATAATGGTTCAAACATTTTGTGCCCTAGGACATCATGAGCTTGGTCATAAACAAGAACAAGGCTACCTTCATGGAAGGTACGAGGGTGGAATTTTCGGTCATATTGAGCTTTGGTGCGCTTTTTGGCCACTTCAATGGTTTGCAATGCAACACGACGGTCTTCATTGGCACGCTCAAGCACGATAAGTCGTTGTTCTAAAGGTTAGGTGTTCAGGAGGAGTTTGACGACAAGGTGAAGGGAAGGGATTTCACATTAAACTGGTAAGGCTGGCTCCTCTCTGAAAACAAGGTGGAAAGGAGTGAACCCGGTGGCGGTCTTGACAAAAGTTCTATAGGCCCACAAAGTAGGGAAGAGCATTAAATTCCAGTTGGTCTTGTGTTTATTCATCATCTGTTGAAGCATAGTCATAAGGATTTTGTAGACAACTTCCACTTGGTCATTGCCTTGGGGGTAATAAGACGACAAATATTGGTGTTCGAAGCCCAACAGAGAGGATAGCTCATGCCATATCTCATCTTCAAAGTGTCGGCCATGATCGAAGACCAGTTGTTTTAGAACCCCAAATCGAGTGATAACATGATTAAAGAAGAAGAGAGTTGCAGTAGTCACGGTGTTATTGAATGTTGGCATGGCTTCAGCCCATTTGGTAAAATAGTCGACGAAAATGATAATATACTTGTGGTTATTAGCAAATGGGGGTGGACACTCCATAAAGTCAATAGCCCATTTACAGAAAGGACTGACTGCAATGACGGGATGGAAGGGGGCAGGTGGAGCTCGCGCCATAGGGGCGAATAACTGGCAATTGGGACAGTGTTTGACTACCTCAATATAATCGCTAAAGAGAGAAAGCCAAAAGTACCCGGCGCACATGATTTTCTGGGCAGTGGCCATTCCGGAGAGGTGACCACCACAAGCGTCATCGTGGCAAGCGTTGAGCACTTACTCAACTTCAGCATGGGTGAGACAACAATGAAGGACAGTGTCGACACCGCGACGAGAAAGATTGTCACTAATGAGGAGGTAGCGAGGGGCTTAATGTCGAATACATCGTCGATCATTTGAGTGAGGTCGAGGGCGAATTTTTGGGTTCGCAGATAAGTAAGGATAATGTTGGACTCCATAGCATATTGGTCACGGGTTTGCTGCAAAAGGAAGTACACATGATGGTGCATATCATCCCCAAGATAATCAGGAGTGGTCATGGCTTCCATGATGTCTTCATCATAATGGGAGATGGGGGGCTAGAGGAAGAGGGACCACATGATGGAGAAGAGCTACTTGAGGCATCTTCAGAAGAGACAAGGTTCACATACGCATCATCAAGGTTGGGAGACATATGACAAGTAGATGGAATATCTATCGATGTTGAGATCGGGGTATTCGTCGAATTGGTTCAACAGAATCACAATAAGAGATATCAAGGGAGTTCCAATGCATCGATCTCATGGATGACGACAGGTAGAGAATGGTAGCAGTATGATCCGTCATCTCAACATCACGGGGAGGGATCACAATGGATGTTTGAGAGACCTCTTGTTCTGGTATAGGAGTGGGACCAAAATCCGCAGGTAGAGGAGAGGTGGACTCACTACGAGCAGCCTCTAATTCCCGAAGCACTTGAAGTGTGTCACGAAAACCTTTGAGATGGGGACAACGATGAGAATAATGGCCATAATTATCACACAAATCACATGGGTGATTCATGTGTAAAGATCTGTTCTTCTTAGCTAACTCAGGTAAGGTGACATGAACCTCAAGAATGTTAGAATCAGGGAAGGTATCAAAGACCACATTCTTGACATGAGGGAGTTCAGGACAATTATTGATGGCATGACCAACAACATCACACAACACATGGACGAATAGGATTTGGCGGCTTAGGAGGAGTTGGAATTGCAGGGGATGCCATGTCTTTGGTTCCCTTTTTCTAGGATTTGCCCCGCTCACTAGATGCTTTCACAACAAGAGTAGGGTCCTATTGAGATTGGTGTGGAACTGAAGCTAAAGCAAGGGTAGAAACAACAAGTTGGAGCGGGGTCAAAGCAGTGTAAGGTTTGAGTTGATTGGTAGGAGCGTTTGCAAGAGGATTAATGTACCAAACTGGGATCCCCAAGGTAATGTTAGGAAAACTCAACGTGGCCATGACAGGTGTAGAATAAACTCCAGGGGATGGAAATAAGAATGGTATCTAACAAGAAGGATAATGGCCTGGAGGAACTGCTTCAAGATGGTTAAGCCCTAGGGGAACAGTTCCAAGTGGAAAAGGATTAGGAGAGATACCAACAAGGGAAAAGGTCCTTGAGGAGTAGTATTGGAAGGCTGGGTTGAGTTAGGAATAGCAGGTTGCGAAGGTGTTGGCTACTGTGAAGGCACACCAGACCATTTGTGGGCAACCCATGATGCTTGGATCATGCAAACACTACATGAGCTAGGCTCAGAAGGAGTAGGTGATGGACCATAATAAGCACCAAGTAAAGTGGAAACTTTGTAGACTCCAGAACAAACATTGGTGAGGGACAAGACAGTCTTATTGTCAGTCACAGAAGAGATGTTAGACTGAGGTGAAGCCTGGGCTTTGGGATCGTAGTACGTCAACTAATCGACGATGACAATATTTCCATTGGGGGAAAGCACATCTTACTGTGAACCACAGATGCGACAGCTAACATAGCATAGGTATCACTATGACCCAAAAGGATGTTATAGTCTAAGGGAGCATCGATGACTTCAATGTCAATAGAGACGGTCTTGCCGGCAACTGTGATTGAGCAGTTGCGATATAAGCCAAGGGGCTATGAGGAATGATCGTCCCAAGCATGAAGAATGATGGTGGATGGGGACAAGTCATGGGAATCAAGTAGCTTCCAAATGTGAAAAATCAGATACCCGATTCCTACTGCAACAAACTAATTATATTTCACCTACTTGTTAAATTAATTGAACAAGCTACTTGTAGTTTTCTACAGAAAATACTGAAATACATACACTGTAGCCTACACCAAAAATAAAACTGTGGAAACTAAATATAGCACAGGAGAGAAATAAACATCACACACATCTACACAATTACTTTTGGACAAATGTCCCTGGAAAAACCCAATGCGAGAAAACTGGTGCAGCGGCTGAATGTTTTATTATTATTTAGTAGTAATTCTAAGTACAATTTGTTGGATGCCCAACTAGCTATCTGATATAGAGAGAAATCGGACAAAACGAAATAGTGAGATGATCTCACACTATCACTGGAAGATTTGGCTCTGATTTGCTGAAAGAGAGCCTTTGTGCAGAACTGTGTCAACCCCACATAGCCTTGAATCACCTCTACTGGGGACTGTGTTGCTCCTCCTTCTAACCCTTTGCTCGCTACAAATGTTGGCTCTCAGCCTCCTAGTCTCACACCCCAACTCCCGACTTCTAAAACTCAATTTCCTCACCAGGAATTCGATCTCCCTTCAGGCTCTACGCTGCCATTACGTCAGCACTGCGTGGCCCAACGTCAGCCTCTCTGGACATCGTTCTGCCCTCTCTTCCTTGTACTCTCCAGCCCAGGAAAACTCCCCACCGAATACTAACTCTACCCCTCTCTGCAAAAGATCACTTCGAATTTCTCTTTGGCCGCCGTTGTGCTTCAAAAATTCCATCTTTTGATCTCCACTCGATGTGTCTTCCAAATGTCCATCAGGCCTCTTCTTATAATCCTCTTGTTGAAAACCAACAACCCATATTAGATTCTAATCAATGGCTCAGATCATTTTGGCTTGATCCTCATCTACTTCTAGAAGTTACACCCACAGTTAGATTAATAACCTTTAATTATTTTAATTTCCTATGTTTAGACTTAGGTCTCCATTAAAATTAATTATTTTATTAAAACTGTCTTCGGGTGGAATTTCCCAAAACGATTTATGAGTATTGTGGAATACATGTGTCCAAGCCTCCCTGCAAATTTTGAGTCTTAGAGCACATCTGATACTACCAGAAATCAACACCAAACACTAGCATCCATCACACAGGTGAAGGTGCCTTCGTCTATGATACATCGCTGAAGAGTGGCGTTTCTAATGGAGACTTGTATTTGAAATGCAACGAATGAAGGTAGGGGAGGATTTTCTGACTTGTCAACATGAAAGACAATCATATGATCGTCTTGGGTGTAACGAACCATCCTTATAATAAATATAATAATATGCTCCTATAAACATAAACATATTATAATGCTCCTATTTAAAAAATAAAAAATAATAATAAAATAAATATAATATAATAATAATAAATAAATATATATATATATATATATATATAATATATATATATATATATATATAATATATATAATATATAAATAAATAAAATGATTTGTATAAAAAATAAATATATTATAAACTAAAGTTATAAAATTATAAAAATTATAAAGTGCTAAAATTATAAAATTGTAAAGATATAAAATTCTGAAATTTATAAAGTGATAAAATTATAAAATGCTAAGGTTATAAAAATCTAAAGTTCTAAATATCAGTCGAGCACAACAGTCACAGAGAGGGAAGGATGACTCACGGCTAAAGGAACCTGTCGCCGTAGGAGTAAGCGGTGGAGACGTAGATGTACTGGGCGACCACCGCTTAGCCCTGGCTATATAAACCACCGAGATGGGGCTGAGAAGAAAAAGGCGAGGGCAGTAGAACAAGGAATCAGGAGTACAACCAGAGGAATAAGATTGACCATTGGAAGAGCTTTGCTCGGTCTGAGGTTCTGGGCACGGGGGCAGTAAGCTTCTGAAGCTTACTGGATTGGCTGGGAGGAATTGGTTTCCCAGTAATCGGATCAAAACAACAATGGAGTCATCAGCTTCAACAGCAGCAGACAGCAGTTCAGGTAGGTGTTCGAAATCCCTTACTGTTACTGCATATTGTTCTGCTTATCATTCTTTTTCAGTTTTCGGTCTCTACACATGGTATCAGAGCCCAATGTTCAAACCCTCGAGATCGTACAGGCCCTAGAAAATTCTAATTCCTGTAGCTTTGCGTAAGCATCCACCGATTCAATTTAGGTTGCAGGCAAATTAGCTCAATATTGTAAACCTGTTCATTCTCCTTTTTGCATATTAGCCAACCTATGGTTGTTTCTGTTTCTAAAAACTGTGAAATTCAATTATGGGTTGTAACCCACAATTTCCACTTAGAAAACTGGACGACCGTCTTTGCGCATATGGCTATATTTCCATGTATTTTTACTGTTCATCAGTCGAAATTATATTAAAGAAGAGGACCATATGCGGAAAATGTCGATATCTTTTTCTCTGGACTCAGCTGCAACTGTCTCAGAGCAATTATCGAACTGAAATATGGAGTAAACTTGAAACCCCCATTTCGTGTAACTTCTTATCACTATCAGGCGCAGATATCAGCAATTACATTGAACTGATTTATGAAGGAAACTTGAAACCTCCTTATCGTGTTATATCTCATCACCGCCCAGGTTATGGATGTCGGTAATTTATTTGCGAGTGAGACTTTTAGCGTTAGACGTTCAGCGTCGGAGGATGTTTCAATTTTCATGGCTTTGGTCAGTGAGGGCACTGCTGTGAGCGCTAAGTTAGAATTGAGGCTGATTGACCAGAGTGACAGAGAAAGGCACAAGCCGTTTTTTTCGCAGCCTTGAACGCAGGGCTTACACTTTGAAATACCACGGGAGCATGTGATTTTGTCTGCTTTAGGGTTGTCATCCTCGACACAGAGGCACGCGCGGTCTTCTAGCTCATTTAGACGCCGAACGCATCGACCAACTCTTAAACTTACTCATGCTACCGGAAACGCTTTACTTGTTATCGCGTATTCATTGATTCCAGCACATTCAATCTCTTGATTTCTTTCTAATTGCATTTTCCCCTAATTTCTTTTTGATTATATTAAACCAGTAATGTGACCCTTCCAAATTCAAACCGAACGAGATGACCATAAAGTAACTTCCGCCTGGATATCCTAATTATTTTAATTTACCAACATTAAGCTGGACGTGCCATCTAACTCTGACATTGTTACGAGTATTAGGTGTCCAAGTCTCGAAGTTAGGGGTTAGTTCGAGCATAGAGACTGGCGGTATAGCGGGGTTCATGCGTTAGCCATTTCTAAAGGTGGATATCTTTATAGTGGAAGTGGGGATAAAACAATAAAAGCATGGTCATTGCAGGTGAATCTCAGACCAAAAACATACATCTTTTGAATCTGGGTATGTCATTGATGATTGGATTGGTTAGTCATTCATTTTTAATTTTTAGCAAGAGTTTATATTTTATAGTCCGTTGGGTTTAAAATGTGCAATGCGAGTTGTCATTATATCAGTAAAGAAAGACAAGCTTTGCATTTTTAGAATGCATCTATGCTAATATATGATAAGTGTGTTTGCCAGAAGTCATCAACTTTTTCCAAAATTGTTTTCATGATGCATTTGACAAGTATTTTGGTTTTTATCAACTTCACAAAGGAATTGATTAAGACAGATTTTGATTGATGGTATATTTGTGTGTCAATTTGGATGAGTATATGACAAAGCACCAAATTCAGCACTAGCCATTTTCACCTGTCATAATCATTTGTAGAGGATACAGACAGAGATACTAAGAGATGATCTCTTAGGACACTTATATTGACAAAATACGTCAGAAGTTCAGCGTGCACATATATATATATATATAATGCAAAAAGTTTGGACTTGGGACAAAGAGTTCATGTAAGACAAAAGGGGTCTAATAATCCAAAAGAAAGATATAGCAATCAATGGCACAATAAATGAGCTTCTAAAAGCTTTATGACGACAAAAGAGAATAAGCACTATGGACAAATCTAAGGCCCAAGCATCTAAACATTAAGAATTCAAGGTATTTGAGGTGTTATAAATATAATTGCCATCAAAGTCTTACCTTCAATTCTATCTCAGAGGGAATAGAGACCGACTGTTATTGAAATACTTGTGTGCATGGAGTAGACTGTTGTATGACTGCTATGGCCAGCTTTGGGGGAATAATTCTTTATGTTTCTAGTTATTCATGCCAGATGGTTATTGTTTTTATATCCTCCATAAACAACTTCGTGTGGGAAGCATTTATATTTTTTATTTTTTTGCCTTCTGGGTAGGTTGTTTATCGCCAAGGAGACATGCAATTTGTTGCTATTAAAATTCTATGTTGATTCCCTGGCAATGTGCAAGCTTTTCACCCACAATTTTGCTTCAAGATAGAAAATTATTCTGCATAATCTGATATTTTAATCTCTGTGACAAAAAATAAAAAACAACTCATTTCATGAAGTTCACATTTCCCATTGCATTGCTTAAATAGCCACCCTAGAATGAGCTATGTAATGCTTATGAAATACAGATATTATCATGAAAATCAGTTTTCTGTAATAAACAGTCCCTGTTTATATGTGTGAAAAAGGAATTATTCTGCAGTAAAATATATTGATTCATTAAGTGATTGATATGATAATGATGATAATACAGTGAGGGCCCCTGTTATAAATACTTAAACGGAGTGCCTACTCATACTAATGAACATGTCTTTTTGACAAGACACATCTTTCCATTAACGAATTATTTGTCATTTATCATATTACTATGTCTGTAACATTGCTGCCCTCTTTAAGGAATGCTTTGTCTTGAAAGCATAATAAACAAGATTCTCTCTAGTTGAGCACGTTTCTATGGAATGATGTTTATCTGTTTTTATGGTTTGAGTTTGGTCATGCTTTGAGTGTTGCTGAGGTTCCTATATATTGTTGCATCTTCTTTGAGAGTGTAATTATCCTAAACAAGAATGAAGTGATATACAAAGCGAGTAATAAACTTTAGATGTCTTACCTTAGGAACGAATAACCATACACTTCTGCATTATTCATATTAGGGTAGAATACCTTGCATTAGGACAAGGAGGTCGCGAGACCACCCTCCTTGACCTCGGTCCCAGTAAGATCCGCCTAGCGGGTAAAAATAGCAAAACTATACCCGTTTATGAATGTGAAGTCGCAAAAGAAAATTATGCATTAAATTGAGTTGTCTACCTCAAAATTTTGATAAAATTATATTATGTGTTCAGGAACCATTAAAATGGTAAAAACGTATGAGCAACGACGACGTGATCAGGCAGCATCACCACCATTAATGCGCCACCGTCACCATCATCGTCCCCATCATCACCACCCAGACCATTATCAACATCAATCGCCCCAGCGCCAGAGTTGACTGTGATAATGAACTCCTTGGAAGCCTTATTGGAGACATTAAAAGAATCCACTAAGGCTAAAACCAAAGAGGAATCTCAACATTTGGCTACCGGTTCAGCAGAACCAAAGAATTTTGAGCCCAGAAGATCAGAAGAAGACATCTCTAGGGAGCTTCAGAAAATCAGACTCCCAGAATTCTCAGGAGGTTGAGCAGGTGAACGCGCTGAAGCATGGTTGGAAGGAATGAACAGATGCTTTAGGTTAAGAGAATATTCGTCTTCAGCAAAAACAAAAATTGTCGTGTTTCAACTAAAGGAAAGTGCCTTGATCTGGTGGGGAAATCTGGAAAAGTAGCTACACCTTACATCAGATAATGCCCCTTGGGAACTATTTGAGGAAAGGTTTCGCGCAAAGTATTTACCTCCATACTTTCAACAACAACAAGCCAGAGCCTTTCATACATTAATTCAGGGAAATAAAACGGTGGAAGAGTATGAGATAAGGTTTATGGAGCTTGTAAAATACATTCACTACTTAGACTCAGATGAACGTCAAGCTGAACGCTTCATATTGGGGTTTAATCCTCGCATCAGAGCCTTGGTAAGCATGTGGAAGCCATCATCAGTAGCCGAGGCAGTCGAATGTGGTCGTTATGCAGAAGAGCACATAGGGATCAAAAAGGATATGGGGCCAACAGGGCCTGTCCAATCAGGATTTCCAGGAAAGACTCCCCGGAACTTCTTCAGAGGGGGTAGCTCGAGGCAACCTTACGGTAACAGGTTTACCCCAAGAAATATAGGGACGAGAGCTCCCATGGCAGTAAACACTATAGCCGCGGGATCATCAAACACCAGTCCCTGGGCATCTCGAAGGACCGCTAGTGGAGGAAGAAAT
>APFE031506326.1:28979-61768 GCA_000404065.3 Pinus taeda | reverse complement strand
ATTGACTTTGACAAGCAATTTTTTACTTAGATTTTTGTGTGAAACGATGTTTGCAGAATATTACCCCGCAACGGGTGGATATGAGAGTACCACTGTATTCTGCTGGCTGCGAAAGAAAAATTCGAAATGCTCTCTCCCATATAAAAGGTATTCCCGTTATTCTATCTGCATAACTACACTTAAATTATTACTATGTAGGAATGGATTGTTACAATGGAATATAGTCTGCTTACAATACTCAAAAGATGTGTTATACCAGACCCCAGAGATGCGTTCTGCGATGGATGTGGTCAGCTATTTTATTCTGAACATATTAAATACCTTTCCTAGTTTAGGTTTAGCGTCCTCTTAGCAATCTACAGGTTCCATTTGTATGATTCGGTCCAAAGAACAGTGCCAACTTGCTGCTGTTGGTGCATCTGAGTACACATCAAATGAATGTGGATTGACTTTGACAAGCAATTTTTTACTTAGATTTTTGTGTGAAACGATGTTTGCAGAATATTACCCCGCAACGGGTGGATATGAGAGTACCACTGTATTCTGCTGGCTGCGAAAGAAAAATTCGAAATGCTCTCTCCCATATAAAAGGTATTCCCGTTATTCTATCTGCAGAACTACACTTAAATTATTACTATGTAGGAATGGATTGTTACAATGGAATATAGTCTGCTTACAATACTCAAAAGATGCGTTATACCAGACCCCAGAGATGCGTTCTGCGATGGATGTGGTCAGCTATTTTATTCTGAACATATTAAATACCTTTCCCAGTTTAGGTTTAGCGTCCTCTTAGCAATCTACAAGTTCCATTTGTATGATTTGGTCCAAAGAACAGTGCCAACGACTGGAATTTGCACCCCCGGCAGGGACTACCGCTACGGCAGTAGCTCCCTTGTTATTATAGTGATTGGTTATGTTATTTTTCGTATAATGTTTAAGAAAATTATGAGAAATATTGTTTCTTAGTTTTGTAGGGTTATTGTTATTATAGTGATTGGTTATGTTATTTTTCATTTTAAATTGGGGAAAGAGGGATGATATCTAAAATTTAAATAAAAAGAAATGATAATTTTGAAATGTATTAGCACAGTGTTATTTTTATTATAAAGGTAAAAGGAGTACAAAATAATCTATGATATGATATTATTCATTAATATATGTTAAATAGAAGATAATTTTTTCTTTTAAATAATCATTATAATAATTTAAATAAATATTTTTCAAACTCACATCAACTGAAGTTAAATTACTTAATATTGGTAAATCCAAAACTAAATATACATTCGATTATGAGAAATTTTGGAGATATGTCAGATTTATATATGAATGAAATGAAATCTCTTTTCGTTTCTGCTTCAAAAGATGGCGCCCACAGAGAGGAAATTGCAAACATTATATTTGTCAAAAAATATGAGTTGGAGCACGGTTTCAAGTACTGTTGTATCTTTGTAGAGAGTTCTAGGGTAGAGAATTGTGCCAAAGCATCTAAGGTTTTGATTTAACTAGATGACCAAAGTATTAAACCAATAAACACTTGTAAATTCTAAATATTTTTGAGAAGATTAAAGGGTTGATTTTCATTCATAACATGATTAATCTTTAAATTGATTTGAAAAGCAGAAATTAATATATATAATCATTTAAACAATAATAATGAATATCTAATTAATCATATACAGACGATGTGTGCAAAAACTTTCTACACTCAAACAATACATGTTCAAGAGATAACAGAAGGCAATAATTAAAAGATTTAGAGGAATTAAGAAAGATACTTTTGTTTAATTAGTTAATCTCTTTTAATGATTATAACTTTGCAGGGGGCTTTCATTGTAGGGGGCTTTCAGGGAGATTGATATTCAATCTAGCCATGCCCAGACTCATATGTTACCTTGAACATGTGCAGAAAAAAATATGAAAAAACATAAATGAATAATAGGACAAACTCATATGAATACAAAAGTTGTTAGGAATGAAGCCAGAATCCTTCAATTATCTTCAGAAATAGCTCAGGATGTTACAAGCATGTCCAGGATTATTACAAGGGTTCAACCCTTATACTTATAGAATCTAATTCCAAGATATCTAGATCTGAAAATAAAATTTATTACAAAATGAAATAATATTTGAAATTGTTTTGGATTTAAAAAAATAGAACATAAAAGTAGTTATTCTAAATTAGTTTGAATAATCAACACACAATTTAAGGGTGTTGTTTGATGACTGCTACCTTTAACTAAATTTTCTACTTTCTGCTCCTTTTCTACTTACTGCTCCTTCTTTCCCTGTGACTGGTCACTGAATTCCTTGCATTATGTTTTACTCGATGAGTTCAAGTAACTTACCCCATATTTTATCATATGGGATAGAAAATTTTGTTACTTTCCTATATGCCTCATCGACTTTTGTATATTTTTCAAAAGTTGGCCTAGTGATGAAAAATGGGTAATTTCATGTTGAATGAAAAGATCATACTCTAGGCTTTCTAGGAATTCTTTACCACTAATTATCCCTTTAAATTTGGAAAATTTGGTTTTGTTTGTTGCTATCTAGTGCAATTTTTACTAATAATCTTCTAGTGGAATCAATTGGCCCCTAGAATGTTATAGTGCTAGAAGTCCTTTTTGATGTAGAATATTACTTTTTTTGTGAAACTTTTTAATCTGTGCTTCTAAGTTTTGACACATGTTCTCTAATTGTAACATCAAATTTCTTTTTGTCAAAACTCTTCTTACCTCTAGAACAATATCAGTTTTGTCTTAAATTCCAAATTCTTCCAATTCTTCTTTTGTTTAAGAATTGAGCACTTTGATTATTTTATTAGCCTCTCCAAACATGTGCTTCAAATCTTATTTGATTCTTGTGATGATTTCTTTTGAACACTGCACTAACTCCTCCTTTTCAAAAATAATTTGAATAGATGTCCAAAGTTCAGCCATGGTTGAATTTATATCAATCTATATCTTCTCCTTTGCCTTGGTTAATGTTTGTGCAATCAATGACTCATTCTCATATTTCTCTAATTGCCTGGTTAATCTGAATTTTTTCCGCACTTCAGCCCGATATGCATTATCAATGCTTATCTTATCATCTTGAGTTTTCTCAAGTTGAGTTCTAAGTTTTTCAATCCATATCTTTTAATGACAAGTCTCCCATGGCTTTTGATAATTAATTTGCTTGATTTTGACTAGGAGACTTTGTTTCTATTGTAGACACTGTTGCTCTAGATGTTCCTACTTCAGTGGTGAATTGGAGTTCTCTTTCCTTGATCAATTTTTCCATCTCTAATTCCATTTTCTGAATTTGTATGTTCTGCTCTACAATCATTCGACGCATATTTTCTTTTTCCTTCTTCATATGATCTACTTCATGTCCTTGAGGATGTTCAGTAGTTGTTTATCTTAGTTGTTTCCTTAGTGCTTGTATATTTGCATTTCTTCTTTTGATTATTTCCTCAACTACTTTTATATCTTTAGGATCCAGTCCTAATTTTATAGCCAAATCTTCAAGCCCTTTGATTTTAGTATCTTTTGATAGGGAAGATATTTTTTTTCCGATTTTAATTGGGAATGAATGTAATTCATAGAAGCCCATAGCTTAGAAGTTTCCATGGTAGAACTTGTCAAAGATGAATATATCATTTCTCTTGCTTTCTTCTGAAGGTTAATTTTATCAACAGGATGTATTTTTTTAGTGTCAAATGAAAACACAGAGATTTTGTAATCTTCAACACTTTTAGGCACATGGACCTTTGGTTCCAAAAATGCTAATTGGAACTGTCCTTTTTCACTATCAAGGGCAGAATGTAATCTAGTTTGAGTTGTGGAAGACTGTCTCCAGAACTCTACATATGTAGAAGTCTTGCCTCATTTTTCTTTTTCATATTTAAGAATCCAGAAAAAATAATTTTTTGTTTTGAAGAAGAAGGAGAAGAAGGAGAATCCAATGTAGTTTCTCGAGCTTGTTGTAATGAAAAAGGAGATTGTGTTGATAGTACAACTATAGTAAGCTCTTCAAAAGTTTGAGCTTTTGAAGATTCTTCATCTAGATTTATAGTTTTCCTCCTTTTGAATACTTTAAATGTTGCTTTCTATAACTCTGACCCTACTGGAGATACATTTTTTCTTTGTCTCACTAGCTCTTTTTCTCTCATTATTGGAATTTCCAAAGTTGTTTGACTAGAAACTAGCTTCTCAACCTCTTGCAATGTATTCTTTGCCCATTCTTCCTTGTTAGCATATTGCTCGACTTCAAGTTTTGCCATATGCACATAAGGTGTAGATTTTTGAGCAACTCTCATTGATGAGATTACTCCTAATGGATCATATGACCAACTAAAACTCAACTTAAACTTCATCTAGCTTAATAATCCATTGAATTCCTTTTCTGTAGCTCTAGTGTTGACTATGAATAGACCAATCTATGCTTTCAATTTAAACTAAACTTTCTATTTTCTAGAAGAAAAATGAACCTCATCCATGTTCATCATTGTCTAATGTACTTGAGTGAAAAATTCCTGATAGGGAAGAACATGGGTAATTTGTATGGTTGAAACTCACAATCATAAATCCTAAGTTCAATGAAATTTTGGTATAAATATCAGTCTCCAGTCTACTCACTCAGATGTAGAATTCTTTTGATCTCTATTGAAATCCTGGGAACTCCGTCATTGTTTAACAAACAAGTTGTTATATGCAAGAATTGATTGACAAAATCATTGAAAGAAAATTGTTCAGAGGTTTTTCTCACTAAAGATGTCAAATGGATCATTGATCGAGGTTTACCTTCAGCATCCAACTTTTGTAAAGGAAAGTTGAATATTTCTGACTGATGATATAAGAATAAGTAAACCAAAATTGGTTGATGTTTAAATGATCCTTCAACGCTAAACTTTAAAAATTTATCATGAATTACATCGGAAAGAAACTGGATGTAGATGAGCATAATTGAAGGTTTCTTACCAGAAGAGAACACTGATAGAAATCCCAAAATGACTTCATCAACCCATTGATCACTGGGATATCCTAACATATAAGACACTAAGGAAATGACCTGCCTAGACATCTCAGGAAACATTTCAGAGGGATAAGTTGGGTTTGTTCTAGGTAATTCTGAGTTTTCTAGTAAAAATGACTCAAATATATGAGCTCTCTATGAGAAAGAAAGTTTCTGATAGATTTCCATTAGAGCATTAGAAGAAAAAGGGTGTAGAGAGTTTTGAGGGTTTGGCTAGAGGGCTTGGAAAATTGACTCAACAATTATATGGAAAATAGTTTCATTGTTCTTGAGCGATTACAACTCTTTGGCTAGGAATATATCAGGCTCCACACCAGATGACGACTTCTGGAAAATGATGGGTTTAAGGGAAAAAAAGTTGGGGTAATAGGGATTCCCAAAATAGAACTCATCACTGACATCTTTGTATTTTTTAAATGCCCAATTGTGAAGTTCGTACAAGTCGAATTCATAATTTGTCTCTACAATCTTAAACTAGGTATCAACGAGTGGGAGTTGGTCCAAAGTTAATGATAGGGGGTAGCATAGGATTATCTACAATAACTTTTTGTTTTCCTTATGGGAAGCCATTAGGAAGAAAACAAAATTACTAAGAAAAATTAGACAGCTACCTAGAAATGATGACGGTTGAAGTTCGTTGTTCGCTGGGATTTTGCTTACAATATTGTTCTAAGAATTTCAGTCAGAGGTAGAAATAGGCAATGATCCAATTGAAGGGGATAACAATATTTTATTAGGAGCATATAACAGGTTTTAGTTAAACTGGTTGTTATTGGCATGAGGGATTAAATGTTGTACAACGTTGGTGGGAGAAAATTAATGAGAAACGATCATTTGCTAGATTTGGTGGGAGAGATAGAAATGGACACGAGTAGCAAACCATTGGCTAACGGTAAAAATGTCGAGAGAGACAACAACATGGATGAGTGGTTTTCAGGGGGGTGGAGATGGTAAGTGGTATAAAACAGAGGGGGACCGCAATTTTTAAGAAATTTCCACATAGGCAAGGCAAGTTTTAAAGAATTAGCTTTGCGGAGCCCCCCCCCCCCGTTATCGTTTGGGAATGTGGGGGGTCCCATTATTTGTCTGGGATTGTTGATCTCAGTGCATTAAATCCTAGTCGTTGAAAAATATACGACTGTTAACCCTTTGTGGGCGACAGTCACATCGCCTTATTACAAATCAATAATCTATTTAAAATATCAAAAGTTTAAAACTATAGTGAGCATAATTTAAATGTGCTCACTTTCTGAAGGTTAAATATTTCTCTTATTTGTTTTTAATTATTCCCCCTTCATTTAAATCTTTATTTTTCAATTTTCTAATTTTCTTTTCTTTCCATTTATTTTTCTATTTTTCTTATTTTTCTTTTACTCTATTTTTTTATTTTTCTTTTTCTTTTGAAAATGTTGGAAAAATATACAAAATATTACAGTGGTAAAACTAAGTTACAACATCGGCTCTATATGGGGATTTCTTCCCCCTGCGGGATGCAGAGAACATGTAGATCCATGTGCCTTCTCCTCGGGCTATGGAGTCTATGCTGTGAAAATCACACTCGCTATTCAAATTTAAAGAAAACCAGAAATTTACAATGATGATGATTGCAAACACTTAATATTGAATATAATGGTTGAGGAATTTCCCATTGTCTGGAAATGAGAAATATTGTCCTTCTAGATTGTGTAAAATAAATGTGTTGTTTCCTTTCACTTCTGCAATGCTAAAATGTCCCAACCATAAGTTGTCAAACTTTCTATGTTTACCTCTTTCTTCTCTTCTTGCATCCCATCTTAGAACTAAATCTCCTTGTCTGAAATCTTTTTCCCTAGCCCTCCTATCAAACAAACTCTTCATCTTGTCTTGATACTCTCAAATTTTATCTTGACCTTCATCTATGCCCCAATTCTACTCAATGATATGATTGATCCTTCTTGAAAAATCATCTTCTTCTTCATTTGACTCCTACAAAAACTTCATGACTAGAAATTCTAATTATGTAGGGAAGATAACTTATGTTCCATAAACAAGTTGAAAAGGAGATTTACCAATAGACCTTTTAGGTGAAACTCTATTTTCCCATACTGCAGATTTAAGATGACTATCCCAACTCCTTTTATGATCTGCTAATACTTTCTTGATGACTTTTATCATACTTTTGTTTATGTTGGGTGTGGAGCCTAATTATCTTCTTTATTCAGAGGTATCATCGCATTGGATCCCAGTTCGTAATGTGGTGGCAACACCACCTGTAATATTTAGGCTACAAGAGGGGTCCAAGGGGGGGTGACTATGATCTTTGGGAGCCGCCCCTTGGCGAGAGATCGGGGGAAGCACCCTCGAAGCTAAAAATAGATGTAAAATTGCCTTGTAAAATGTTATAATTTCATAGTCAATCTAGGTCGTTCATTAGGCGGAGATCTGAAGGTAGAAGTTATATTTAATTTAGGGTTTTTTTCCCTAGAAGGCAACCCCTTGCTATATATGAGGGAAGTGTATTGCGTCTATGTATATCTAGATTCTAAGTGAGAAAGAGAGAGGAGATTGTGTGAGAGCAAAGAGGGAATTACAATGGATCTGTTGTAGGTAGTATCTCTTCAATTTTTTGGATAATATAAAAGGAAGGATTGGTTGTTTCTCCATGGACGTAGCCCAAATTGGGTGAACCATAAAAATCTGTGTCTCTCTTGTTTTATGTGTTTTATGTGTTTATATTTCTGCAATATATTTTATGTGTTCCATTGCTCAGTAATATATATTTTTCTAATAGTTTGATGATTTTGCCAACCCATTACCCTATGGATAATAAGGTGTAGAATGATGTAATGTAATATGATATTTCTAACATAATTCTATCATCTTTATACTATTGAAAGCTTGAACATTATTTGTAACAATTGTCTAGGACACCCAACTTTGGGAAAAATGTTTTCTTCAATGAATTTTATCACCACTATATCAGTTGCATTCTTAATAGGGATTTCTTCTACCCACTTTTTGAAATAATCATTGGATGTTAATATCCATATGTGTTGATTTTTGGAGGTTGGAACTATCTCACTAATGAAATCCAATCCCCAAGGCAAGAAAGGGGCTTCTAATGAAACTGGGACAAGGGGAAGTGTTGCTAATCTTTGTTTCCCAGCAAATATTTGACATGGGATACAACTCCTCACCTTTTCTCTAGCCTATGTGACCAATTTTTTCCAATAGAAACCTGCTCTCAGTATTTTATATGCAGTAGCTTTCTAAGCATAATTTCCTCCACAAATTCCTTCACAAAACTACTCAATTACTCCATCTGTTTAACTCTCGGTCAAACATAGTAAGAGAATAGTTAGAGGATCCTTCCAATACAAATTTGCATTTATTATACAATACTTCATGGCCTTGAGTCTTAGGGACCTACATTGATTATTTGTGAAGTCAAGAGTGTTTTCAAAATCATGTAGAAAATTCACTATGTCTTTGTTCTAGTATGAAAGTAAAAACTTTTCATCAATGTGTAAAGGAAGAGGAATAATAACTGCACTAGAAGAAGGTTCTTGTGGATTCTTCTCACCTGAAATATGAGAAGCTTCTTGTGGATTCTTCTCATGTGAAATCTGCATGATAATGTTGATACCAATTATTTTTCAATTTGATTAAGCTAAAAGTTTAGCTAAACCTTGTCATTTCACCAACTTTGTAGGTCTGATGTATAAATAAAACTTAAGTATCTTAGCAATCCATCTTCCCCTCTTTCCATTTGTATCAGGCTCAGTCGGCACTATTTTAATTTCATTAGTAGGAACATAAGAAATTGTTACTAGGAGAATGTAAAACATAAATCCTTAACGACCTCAAAGCTTGTACTAAGGCATAAGCTTGTTTCTCTATGGTGTCATATCTCATTTCAACATCTCTCATAACCTTACTGAAGAAGGAAATTGGTTGTTATTTTTTATTATACTTTGTTTGTAATAAAACAACCATTATAGTGGTATTTGAGGCAAAGGAGAAAATACTAAATAGTTTTGCATAATCTGGGCTAGCTAACACTAGGGCTTTTGAAATTTCCTTTTTGATCTATGAGAAGGAGTATCTAGTTTGGACAGTCCATGTAACTTCCTTGCCTTTTTTAGGCATATTAGTAATATCTTTCACAATTTCAACATAATTAGGTATAAACCTCCTTGAAAATATTATTTTCCCTAAGAATGATTGAATCTCCTTTTTTATTTCTAGTCAAACTGATTACCTGAATTGTTGAAACTCTCTTCGAATCAATTATAACTCCTCCTTTTGAAATTATGTGTCCCAATAATCTTCCTTCCCTCATTGCAAAAAGGCACTTCTTAGGATTAAGAGAAACCCCAAATTTTCTACATATTTCAAAAAAAATCTCAAGTGTTTAATGTGTTTAGTATCAGAATTAAAAAACATTGTCGAATCATCAAGATAAATAACTATGGATTTATTTCCCTTACCCACAAATTCTAGATCCATGGCCCTTTGAAATGGTGCTTCGACATTGATTAAACCAAATGGAATCTTGGCATACATGAAAGTGCCCCAATGAGTTGTGAATGCAGTCTTCTCAATGTCTTATTGCAAAATCTAGTTGTATCCAGAAAAACCATCTAACATTGAGATCCTATTAGAACTTGATACTCTTTGAAGCAATTGATCCATTTTTGGTAATGGATAATTATCTTTTAGGGATAATTTGTTCAAGTTCCTAAAGTCGACACAGATTCTGATTTCCCCACTTTTCTTCCTGACAGGTACCAAATTAACTATCCATTCAAAGTATCTTAAGGGAATAATTATTTTAGCATCCAATAATTTTTTCACTTCTTTCTCAATAATAGGAAGTAGGACTGGGTTAATTCTCCTTAATTTATGCTGAAAAGGTTTAGCTTCTAGTTTGAGGGGAATTTTATGCTCAATGATAGTTGTGTCATAGGTTTTTGGCTCTGCATATGACCATGCAAATACATCTCTGTACCATTTAAACAAACTGATATATTTTCCGTTTATGTCTTGAGGCAAACTGGATGAAATTTTGATATTTCTCACCTCTTATGTAGTAGCAATATTACAGTCTTGTACATCTTCCTGTTGTGAACTTAACATTGAAGTTTTTGATACATCATTTTGACTAAAAAAAATTTCAAGGGGAACTAATCCTTTTGGGATATAATTATTTGACAACTAAATAAAATCATGATCAACAATTTTTTTTTTTTTTAAATTGAAAACTGAATTACCTTCATTTGAATTTATTTCATCATTGTTTTCTTCCTCAACATGTAAACTAGAAAATTCATCGATTACTTGTAAAAAAAAATTAACTGCTCATCATCTTCAAAAAATTTCCAATGCTTCAAATTATCTGGGATGGAAGGTTTGTATTTTACTTCAATTTGGTAACGTAATTGCAAAAGACCAGGTGTTTTAAAATAACTTGTAGAGACTGCCAAATAATATGCATGTATGTTATCTTCTCTTAGAATTGATGAGATTTTGAAGGCCTGAAAATAATTTTCCACACAATCCCATACTTCATTCCTATAAGCTCTAAGTCTAGGATGCTTGGTTCGATAGATATTCCTGATCTATTTTACAATTAATTCTGAATCACCATATACCACTAGGTTTTGTACTTTTAGACTTTTAGCTAATTCCAATCCTAAAATCAAGGCTTCATATTCTGCTGCATTATTTGTGATTTCAAAATCTATTTTGAAGGACTCAACTATATTTTTCTTGTCACGAGAAATGCGTACAAATCCTACACTAGCTCCATCCTTAGAAAATGCCCCATCAAAATTCATTTTCCACATATTAGTATCTAAAAATTGAGGTATATTGATAGTATCTTCAATTCTAGTTTGAGGATTAGAGAGATCATTTGCATCCAAATTAAAGCATCTAAAATCTTGATCAATAACATAAATTGGTTGATTTATTGTTTGATCATCTTTACGGACATTATTAATGAATCTTACTTCTTTGTAAAATCTTAAAGGTTATCCTCCATAAATTAGGATTGTAGAATAAGACATGTCCATCTACAAGCTTCCTCCAAGCTTAGCACAACAATATCTTGAAAACAACATGCCAAATTTTGTTGGAATGTATGTTACAACAACATCCAACACTACACTTTTCACAGGGATTTGAGAAAGTGTAACCACTATGTCTTTGATTAATCCCAGGCAAGGAACTTTATTTGAATCAAAAGCATATAGATCATGATATGGCTTGGTGAATTGCAAGTGAAGTTGGTCCATGATAACTTTAAGCATTAGATTATGGGAGGCACCAGAATATAACATACAATTGTATAAAATGAAATCATGAACTTTCAATGTAACATAGAAAGGTGGCATACTTTCATTAATCATATCTCAACCAGGTCCAAAAACAACAAAAGGTTTCTCATCTTAAAGACTGATAACATCCCCTTCAGCATCCACACTGGAAGATTGTATCCATTTGGAAACTTTCTATTTATATACAATATTTCTGGAGAGCTCAGATAAAGGAACAAGGATTTTAACCCTTTCTAATTCTTTTTCAACATTAAAAACAATCAGAACAAGGTTTTCAATAGTGATTTGTTCTTGTAACTGATTTGGTGGTCGAACAGGTGGTATTTCAATAACATTTACTTGAGTTTCATCAAAGGTAACCGTTTTTATGGGTCTATTAGGGCCTTTTCTAGGTCTTAGGTCATACCTCCTATTCAATTCAACAATGAGAAACTCAGAAAAAGCTTGATATTTGAAAAATTGGGATGACTCTTGATTTTGAGAAATATGTTGGTCTTGACTCATTAGGACAATAACATTTTGAGATGTTGGGTCCTTAAAATAACTAATATCATTCCTAACAATAGGAACAACTTCATCAAGGTCTTAATCATCAATCATCAATGGAGGTGGAATTTGTTGATCAATATTCGGTCTTTGAAAAATATAAGGTTGGAAAGGTCTTATATATTGGACTGGAGGTCTATTTTCAACCTGTTCAGTTACTCTAGGTTGAGTTTCCATTCTTGAAATTCTATTAGAAAGATTTATTAACAAAGAGGTTATTTCATCAATTTTATGTTTTTCATCTTTAGTTTTTTATGAAGAAGCACTTTCCTCTCTAGATTTTATTTTCCTTTCATCCTTTTCTACCTTTGCTTCCAGTTTATTAGATGCTGACCTTTTTTCTTCCACTTCAATTGCATTGGTTTGCATATTTGCTAAGGTTTCATATTTTCTCTCTCTAAGCATTACAACAAAATCATCATCAAATGCTTTAGAGAATCTGACTTTAGCAGCAGTGACTAGGGGCTTACAATTAGGTGCCATTTTGTTGTAAATCTAATTCAACCTCTTAATAAAGTCAACCACAAGTTCTCTAGGGTTTCTTCTCAAATATTCAAATTATCTTAAATAGTAAACAAGATCCTTTTTAATTCCTCGTTGATTCTTGAAGATGTTGGTTAATTCAACCCATGAGTGTATAAAATTTGCTTGTAGTTGTCTAAAGCATATCCCAATATTTCCTTCTAATGATTGAACAAAAGGTTTGGTGTAAACATCTTCATGTTCAATGTTCATGTTTTCAGCAAAATCCAGAAATGTAGCCAAGTGGTATTTTGGAGATGTTTTAGTTTCTCCATTGAATCTGGGCAAATGTTTCTAATACCCCTCAGGAATATCATGAAGTTGGGCGACTGGTGGAAGCACTTATGTGTCATATCTAGCTATTACAATTGGACTAAATCCAACCATTTGGTACTGTAATGAAACTGTCTATTTTGGGGAGATAACTTTGTTTGAAGATGGATGTGATGGAGGATTAGGTTTCTAAAAAAACTGAGGATGGAACTATTTTCTGAACTTCAGGTATGATTTTCTCTTGATATTGAAAGGCTAAAGGATTGGTTTAAATGTTAATTTCCTCTTCAGACTTGGGAGAAAATAAAAGATGATTTTGTGCAAGGGAAGAAATGAAATTAGTTGGTTTTAACGTTGGTGTTTGAATATCTAGATTTGCTTTAGTATTAGAGGGTTCAAAATGGGAAGCAGGAAACTGAAAGGTCTCAAGTGGATGAATTAGGAGTGTTTATTGAAGATATACTCCTTTAGAAAGGAGCTCTAATACTTTAGGTGGAAGATCTAATAATTCAGCAGGTATTAGAATTGATTGAAAAGGCTCAGTTTGTGAGGATATTTCCAGTGGAAGAGAAGCAAGAACAAAAGTGGATGCTTCTAATCTACATCTAATAGATGCAATTCTCAAAAGCCTCTCTAGATCTGATAAAAGGAGAGAAAATTGCAGGACTTGAATGAGATCTGGTATGTCTACGTGAAGCCATATTTAACCAATGTAGTCACCAAGTGAAATATTTTAGCCTGATGACCTCTTATCCACCATTAAGAGGCAAGACTGATCATTGTCCCAAGGAAAAAATTCAATCTTCGTTCCCCGACAATAGTGCCAATCTGATGTTGTATCTTTGTACATAGTTCTAGGCTGGGGAACTGTACCAATGCATCTATGTAAGTTTTTTATTTAATTGGATGACCAATGTATTGAACCATTAAACAATTTTAAATTCTAATTATTTCTAAAAAGATTAAATGGTTGATTTTAATTCATAAAAGGATTAATCTTTAAATTTATTTAAAAAGCATAAATTAAGAAGAGATATAATCATTTAAACATTCATAATGAATATCTAATTAATCATATACAACATATGCATGCATAAACTTTCTACAACCAAACAATACATGTTCAAGAGATGATAGAAGGAAATAATTAAAATATTAATAGCAATTAACTAAGAAAAAATGTTTAATTAATTAATATCTTTTAATGATTATAACTTTGCAGGGGGGTATCAAGGAGATTGATATTCAATCTAGCCTTGCCAAGACTCCTATGTTACCTTGAACATGTGCAGAAATAAATATGAAAAAACATAAATGAATAATAGGACAAACTCACAAGAATACAAAAGCTCTTAGGAATGAAGCTAGAATCCTTCAATTATCTTAAAAAATTTCTCAATATGTTACAAGCATGTCCAAGATCATTACAAGGGTTCAACCCTGACTTCTTCAAATTACAAAATACTCATAGAATATAATTCCAAAATATCTAGATCTGAAAATAAATTTTATTACAAAATGAAATAATATCTGAAATTGTTTTGGATTTACAAAAATAAAACATAAAAGTAGTTATTCTAAACTGATTCAAATAATCAATACACAATTTAAGGGTGTTGTTTGATGATTGTTGCCTTTAATTGAATTTTCTGTTTTTTTCTCCTTTTCTTCTTACTGCTCCTTCTTTCCCTATGACTGGTCATTGAATTCCTTGCATTATGTTTTACTTGATGAGTTCAAGTAAATTATCCCATATTCTATCATCTAGGATAAAAAAAAAAATTATTACTTTCCTATATTCCTCATAGACTTCTGTGTATTTTTCGAAAGTTGGCTTGGTGATGAACAAATGGTTAATTTCGTGTTGAATGAAAATATCATACTCTAGGCCTTCTACGAATGCTTTACCATTAATTATCCATTTGACTTTGGAAAATTTGGTTATGTCTGCTGCTACTTGGTGAAATTTGTACTGATAATCGTCTAGTGGAATCAATTGGCCACTAAAATGTCGTAGCGCTGGAAGTCCTTTTTGATGTAGAAAAATAAAAATTTTGTGAAATTTTTTAATTTGTGCTTCTAAGTTTTGACACTTGTTCTCTAATTGTAACATCAAATTTGTTTTTGTAAAAACCCTTCTTACCTCTAGGACAGTATCAATTTTCTCCTCAATTTCAAATTCTTCCTATTCTTATTTTGTTTTAGAATTGAGCAGTTTGATTATTTTATTATCCTCTCCAGGCATGTGCTCCAAATCTTCTTTGATTCCTGTGTTTACTTCTTTTAATCTCTACACTAACACATCCCGTTTAAAAATTATTTGAATAGATTTCCAAAGTTCACTCATGGTTGAATTTATATCAATCCATATCTTCTCCTTTGCCTCGGCTAATATCAATGCAATCAATTACTCATTCTCATATTCATCTAGTTTCCTGGTTAATCTGAATTTTTTCTGCACTTCGGCCATATATGCATTATCTTCCCTTATCTTGTCATCTTTAGTTTTCTCCGATTGAGTTCTGAGTTTTTCAATTTCCATATATTTTAATGAAAATTCTCCCATGGCTTTTGATAATTGATCTTCTTGATTCTAACTAGGAGAGTCTATTTATATTGTAGACATTGCTACTCTAGATTTTCCTACTCTAGTGCTAATTTGGAGTTCTCTTTCCTTTATCATTTTTTCCATCTCTGCTTGCACTTTTTGAATTTGTATGTTCTGTTCTACAATCATTCGAAGCATATTTTTTTTTCATTCTCCAACTAACCTACTTCTTGAGGATGTCAAGTAGTTGGTAATCTCATCTATTTCCTTAATGCCTATATATATGCATTTCTACTTTTTATTATTTCCCAGACTGCTTTTATATCTTTAGGATATAATCCTAATTTTATAACCAAATCTTCAAGCCCTTTGATTTTATTATGTTTTGCTAGGGAAGACATATTTTCCAGTTTTAATTGGGAATGAATGTTATCCAGAGAAGCCTGTAGATTAGAAGTTTCCATGGAAGAACTTGTCAAAGATGAATATATCATTTCTCCTCCTTGCTTTTGAAGGTCAATTTGATCAATAGGATGTATTTGCTTGGTGCTAAATGAAAATATAGAGGTTTTGTAATCTTCAAAACTTTTAGGCATAGGGACCTTTGGTTCCAAAAATGCTAATTGGAGATTTCTTTTTTCACTATCAAGGGTAGAAAGTAATATAGTATGAGTTGTGGAAGATTGTCTCTAGAACTCTGAATATGTGGAAGCCTTTAGTGCCTCATTTTTCTTCTTCATCTCTAAGAATCTTGCAAAAATACTTTGTTGTTTTTAAGAAGAAAGAGAAAAAGAAGAATCCAATGTAGTTTCTAGAGATTGTTGTAATTAAAAAGGAGATTGTTCTGATAGTACAACTGTAGTAAGCTCTTCAGAAGTTTGAGCTTTTGAAGATTCTTCATCCAGATTTATAGTTTTCCTCCTTTTGAATACTTTAAATGTTGCTTTCTGTAACTCCAACCCTGCTGAAGATACACTTTCTCTAGGTCTCTTTATCCTTTTTTTGTTATTCTTGGAGTTTCCAATTCTATTTGACTGGAAACTAGCTCCTCAACATCCTACAATGTATTCTATGCCCATTCTTTGTTTTTAGCATATTTTTCAACTTATGGTTTTTCCATATGAACATATGGTGTGGATTTCTGAGTAACTCTCATTGATGAGATTACTCTTAATGGATCATATGACCAACTAAAACTCAACTTATACTTCATTTGGCTTAATAATTCATTGACTTCCTTTTCTGCAGCTCTAGTGTTGACTATGAATGGACAAACCTGTGCTTTCAATTTAAATTGAGCTTGTTGTATTCTAGAAACAAAATGAAGCTCATCCATGTTCATCATCTGTCTAATATACTTGAGTGAAAAAATTCTCATGGGGAGGAGCACTAGTAATTTGTATGGTTGAAGCTCATAGCCATAAATCCTAAGTTTAGTGAAATTCGGGGATAAATACCAGTCTCCAACTTTAGTCTGCTAACTCAGATGTAGAATTCTTTTGATCTTTGTTGAAATCCTAGGAAATGCATCACTGCTTAACAAACAAGTTTTTGTATACAAGATTTGATTGACAAAGTCACTGAAAGAAAACCCTTCAGAATTTTTTCTCACTAAAGTTGTCCAATGGATTGTTGATCGAGGTTTACCTTCAACATCCAACTTTTGTAAAGGAGAGTTGAATATTTCTGTCTGATGGTACAAGAATAAGTAAACTAAAACTGATTTATGCTTAAATGATCCTTCAACACTGAACTTTAAAAATTGATCATGAATTACATCGGAAAGAAATTGACTGTAGCTGGACATAATTGAAGGTTTTTTACTAGAAGAGAACAGTGATAGAAAGCCCAAAATGACTTCATCAACCCATTTATCATTAGGATATTCTAACAGAAAAGACACTAAGGAAATAACCTCCCTAGACATCCCAGGAAACATTGTAGAGGGATAAGGTGGGTTTGTTCTAGGTAATTCTAAGTTTTCTGGTAAAAATGACTCAAATATATGACCGCTCTGTGAGAAAGAAAGTTTCTGATAGATTTCCATTAGAGCATCAGAAGAACAAGGGTGTAAAGAGTCTTGAGGGTTTAACTAGAGGGTTTGGAAAATTGACTCAGTAGTTATATGGAAAAGAGTTTCAATGTTATGAGCGATTACAACTCTTTGGCTTGGAAGATATCAAGCTCCACACCCGGTGACAAATTATGGGAAATGATGGAATTGAGGGAAACACAACTGGGGTAGTATTGATTCCCAAAAATACAATTCATCGTTGGCAACTTCGTATTTTTCAAATGCCTAATTGTGAAGTTCATACAAGTTGAATTCACAATTGGTATCTACAATCTTATACGAGGTATCAACGAGTGGGAGTTCATACAAGTTAATGACAGGGGGTAGAAGAGGATTATCTATAGGCATTTTTTATTTTCCTTTATGGGAATCCATTAGGAAAAAAACAAAATTACTAAGGAAAATTAGATAGTTACCTGAAAGTGATGATGGTTGAAGGTCGTTGTTGGCTGGGATTTTTCTTGTAGTATTGTTTTGAGAATTTCAATCAGAGGTAGAAATGGAAAATGATCCATTTGAAAGGGATAAGAGCCTTTTATTAGAAGCATATAACATATTTTAGTTAAAGTGAACATTATTGGCATGGAGGATTAAATGTTGTAGAACGTTGGCGAGAGAAAATTAATGAGAAACAACCACTTGTTAGATTTGGCAGGAGAAAATTAGTAACAAACAACCATTTGCTAGATTTGGAAGGAGAGATAGCAATGTCTATGTGTAGTAGAACATTAGCGGACGGTAAAAATGGCGGGAGGTAAAAATTGCAAGAGAGATAGCAACGTGGGTGAGTGGTTTGTGGGTGGGTGGAGATGGTAAGTGGTATAGAGTAGAGGGGGGCCACAATTGTTGAGCACTTTCCACGTAGGCAAAGAAAGTTTTAAAGAATCATCTTTGCGGGCCCACCTGCCTGCGTTATCGTTCGGGAATACAGGGAATCTTGTTATTCACCTGGGATTTTTGATCTCAGCACATTAAATATTAACTGTTGAAAAATATGTGATTGTTAACCTTTTGTGGGTGGCAGTCACATCACCTTATACAAATCAACAATTTATTTAAAATATCAAAATTTTAAAACTATAGTGAGTGACATTTAAATGTGCTTTCTTTCTGAAGGGTAAATATTTCTTCTATTTGATTTTTATTATTCCCTTTCATTTATTTCTTTATTTTTCATTTTTCTATTTTTCTTGTCTTTTCATTTATTTCTCTCTTTTTCTTATTTTTCTTTTTCTATATTTTTTTATTTTTCTTTTTCTTTTGAAAATGCACGAAAAATATACAAAATATTACAAGGGTAAAAATAAGTTACAACATCGACTCCATCTGGGGACTGCTCCCCCTTGCAGGATACAGACAACATGCATATCCATGTGCCTTCTCTTTGGGCTATGGAGTTTATACTGTGAAAATCACACTCGCTAGCTAAAATTTAAAGAAAATCAGAAATTTACAATGATGATGGTTCCAAAGACTTAATAATGAATATAATGCTTGAGGTATTTCCCATTGCCTGAAAATGAGATGTATTTTCCTTCTAGATCAATGTGTAGAATGTTGTTTCCTTTCACTTCTACAATGCTAAAATTTCCCAACCATAAGTTATCAAACTTGCCATGTTTGCCTCTTTTTTCGCTTCTAGCATGTCATCTGAGAACTAAATTTGCTTGTTTGAAATATGTTTTCTTGTCCTTCCTATCAAACAAAATCTCCATATTGTCTTGATATTGTCAAAGTTTTGTTAGAAATACTGAGAGGGGAGGTGAATCAATATTTCTTTTTTTTGTTGTTCTTGTTGTTACCAAAAGCACACACACACACACACACACACACACACACACATATATATAGAGATATGGAACACAGAAATAAATAGCTAGAATTAATGCTTTTATTAACACAAAATAGTGCAATGAAATAAATACAATATATATATATATATATATATATATATATATATATATAACTGGTTGCAATTAGTTGCCAAGCTCTAACTTGGACTTCAGTGAGGCTCCAACATCCAGATCACCAACTCTGTCTTGCAATAGTTCTGCACTTAGGAGCACAAACTCCTAAGGATTTCAATCCTATTCAGTTCTGAGGCTCCAACCTCTTGGGCTCCAACCCAAACTTGAAATAAATTGTTCTGCTACTGTTCTCTACTCCCAAGCCTGTTGAGCTTCTATTTTTCTCATGTTCTGTTGCTTCTCTGGCCTCTCCAACCTCTTGCTTGTTTTTCGGCTTCCTCTGTCACAGATTATGCATTCATCAATCACAATTCACCTTGTTTTTCTGTCTTTATGTGTTTCAGACACCTCTGACTATTCATTTCCACCTTCCACTGCCTCTTTGGCTTCCTCCTCCATCATTGTCGTTTCCTCTTACTCGCTTGATTATTCAGATTCCCTTGTTGGTTGTTGTGGCTTCCTTTTCACTGGCTTTCCATGCCGCTTCCTGGCTTTACGGTCACCGAGTGTTAAAATTGTAACATAGGCCCATTTTTTCAATGATAACAGGAATCCATCGTTTAACGGACATGCCACGTCCTATCGCAATCACAATCGGCTTGATTCTAGCCTTTTGAGCTATCGTTCAGGCTTCCTGAACCATCAAGAGCATCCCTTAGTGTATTGCTGCCTCCAAACGCCGTGCAAACCAAATATACAATTACACGGGAAATAGGAGTAAAAACAGGAAAAAAGGACTAAAGGGAAGACTTCAAAAAAATATTACACCCGCACCTAAACTATATCAGATCCGCTCCTTCACAGTTTTATCGCAATCGACGCTTTAGTGTGGCAAGGCTTCATAATATTTGCGATATGTGATGGATGCAATGATAGATTAACTCATATTGCAATATGCAACTGGTCCGCGTGGATATGTATCGCAATCGGGAGTTGCCCTTGGCGGAAGTCCAATGCAACATCGCTAATCACTATCGGCGATTGCAATGGACCACTTGACACATTGTAACTCCACTCCTGAAGTGCCGATGTGACATACATCGGCAATCGCAAGTCACAAGGGTTCAAGGCTCAATGTTAATGCAAACCACTCTCTTATAGCGATGCAATATTATGTGCTGGACCGCCAATTAGCATTGTCGCCAATATACATATATATGTCGATATATATATTAACTTTTCCACCAATAGTGTGTTTGCCATATATATATGCTTTGGCCTCCATTTGCCCTCCGATAGTGTTAAACGCCATATAACTATGTTTCTTGCAACCGATGGGTAAATACATACATATACAAGTCTTTCTTCCTTTGATAGTGTGAATGCACGTATATACATGTTTTTTCCACCGATACATGAGGTTGTGGCATACATATGATATGTGCTCCTGATAGTTTATTCCTTTGGCATATATGGCCCCTGAACGCTATTTAAATGCATGCATATATATATATATAATATATAATTATATTATTATATTATATATATATATATATATATATATATATATATATATATATATATATATATATATATATATTATATATATTATAATATATATATATAAATATATATATTATATATATATATATATATATAATATATATATATATGAGTTCTGCTCCCAATGGTGTATTCCGCCTGCATATACACTATAATCATCCTGATGGCTTTGTTTGATTTGTGCTCTGTTAGCTCCTTTGGAGGTTCTGTCTGCTCTGTGCTCTATTAGCTCCTCTGGTGGCTCTATTTGCTTTGTGCCTTCTTAGTTCCTTTGGTGGCTCTGTCTGCTCCTCTTGGCTCCGTTTTCTCTTCTTGGCTCCGTCTACTCCTCTTAGCTCCATTTGCTCCTCGAATATTGACATATTGACATCAACGAAAATTTGTGTCCAGCCATCTCCACTTGTTAGTTCCTATGGTGGCTTTGTCTGCTCCTCTTGGATCCTCTTGGCTTCGTCTACTCCTCTTGGCTCCATTTGCTCGTCGAATATTGCCATATTGACATCAATGACAATTTATGTCCAACAATATCCCCCTTTATTATTGATGGCAATATTCTTCTTCTCTCCCCCTTTGACATCAATGGCAAAGGAATGCATACAGACTCCCCCTATCAAACTGCTCCCCCTATCTTGCTACATCTTTATGAATGAACTTGAGTGAAGATAAAGAGATAACCCCCATCTTTTGATGCAGGTGTTCAAATGCTTCTCAAGGAAGAGGTTTTGTGAAAATATCAGCTATTTGCTCGTTAGTATTGATATATTCCAGGATGATGTTTTTTTCAGCTACTTGCTCATGGAGGAAATGATACTTGATTGGTATGTGTTTGGTCCTTGAGTGCATCACTAGAGTTTTGCTGAGACTGGTAGCACTTTTGTTGTCACAATAGATGGTAATCGATTGATCTGTACATATGTTGACATATTTTAGAGCTTCCTTCATCCATAGTATTTGAGTACAATAGTCTGTTGCAACAATATACTCGGCTTCGGCTATGGGTAATGATATGGATGACTGTTTTTTGCTGAGCCGGGATACTAAACAGTCTCCTAGGAAGAAGACATTTCCACTAGTACTTTTCTGATCATCTATACTTCCAGCCAATCAGCATCGATGTATGCAGTTACAGTCAATGTTGAGCTCTTTGGGTACCAAAGACCGAAATCAAGAGTTCCTTTAAGATATTTGAGAATTATTTTTACATCTAATAAATGGGATTGTTTGGGAGCAGATTGAAATCTTCCCACCATTCCTACTACCTGCATTATGTCTGGTCTGGTAGCTGCTAAGTATAGAAGGGCTCCAATTATTGACCTGTAATGAGTTGCATATACTAGAGGGGAGTCATCATCTTTGCTCAATTTGCAGTTTGTGGTCATAGGTATGCTCATGGGTGCATAGTCCTCCATTCCATATCTTTTGAGCATGTCTTTTAGATATTTGGTTTGAGATATACACAATCCTGCTATGGTTTGAGATACTTGAAGTCCAAGGAAGTGAGATAGCTCTCCTATCATTGACATCTCAAACTCTTTTGACATGTTTTGAGAAAATTCATGGCTCATTTCATCATTATTGCTAGTAAAAATTAGATCATCGACATAAACAAGAGTGACTAGTAACTTACCTTCATCTGTATTTATGTATAGATTACTTCCAACCACTCCCTTTTTGAAGCATTGTTGTTGTAGATAGTGATCTAATCTTGCATACCAAGCTCTAGGAGCTTGTTTCAACCCATATAAATCCTTTTCAACTTACAGACTATGTCCTTTCCTTCTGTTAGATCAAAACCTTCTGGCTGCTCCATGTAGACTTCTTCCTTGAGTTCCCCATTTAGAAATGATGATTTCACGTCCATTTGATAGATTTTGAATCCTTTTAAGCAAGAAAATGCCATGAAAATCTTGATAGCTTCCATACGAGCTACTGGTGCAAATGTCTCTTCAAAGTCAATTCCTTCAATTTGTGAATAGCCTTTGTAGACAAGCCTTGCCTTGTTTCTGATAACTTGTCCTTCTTCATTCATTTTATTTTTGAACACCCATTTGGTTCCTATTATGCTTTTTTCCTTTAGACGAGGTACCAGCTCCCATGTCCCATTCTTCTCAATTTGGGACATTTCTTCTTCCATGGCATTTACCCAATGACGATCCTTACTTTCTTCTGCAAATGTTTCTGGTTCTATCATAGATAGAAGAAAAATAACGTTTCTCTTTGGTGTAATGGTCACCCTTCTTCGGGTTTGCATCCCTTCATCTCTATTGCCAATAATTTTCTTTTCTGGATGATATTTCTGGATAAACTTCATCTTTGAAGTGGTATGAGGTGGTTTTTTCTCCTCTTCTTCTTCTTCCTCATCTATTTCTTCTTCTTTAGGTTCTTCTTCTTCAATGAGAAGATCATCTTCATGTTCTTCAATTTCTTTTTCTGGAAGGTCTTCATCAATCTTTACATCAATGCTTTCCACTATTTTCTTTAGTCGAAAATTGTACCACTTGTAAGCCTTACTCCGTGTAGAGTATCCAAGAAATATCCCTTCATCAACCCAAGAATCAAACTTTCCTGGTGAGCCATCATTTATTTTTATGAAGCACTTGCTTCCAAAGATCTTGAAGTACTTCACTGAAGCAGGTCTTCCTTTCCATAACTCATAAGGATTTTTTTTCACAACTTGGTCTTAATTGAGTTCGATTCAATGTATAAACAATTGTCCCTACTACTTCTCTCCAAAATTGTTCCTGCAAGTCTGCTGCTAATAACATTGTTCTTGCCATTTCTTGGACTGTTTGGTTTCTTCTTTCAACTACCCCATTTTGCTGAGGTGTTCTGGCAGTACAGAATTCCCTTTTAATTCCATGAATATTACAGAACTCACTAAACTCATTTGATGTGAATTCTCCCCCTCTGTCTGTTCTGAGGCACTTAATTTTTGAATATTTTTCATTTTATACAAGGGCTTTTAGATTCTTAAAACACTCAAAAGTCTTAGATTTATACTTTATAAAATATATCCACATCATTCTAGTATAGTCATCAACAAATAACACAAAGTACCTTTCTCCTTGGAGTGCCTGATTTCTAGTTGGTCCACACAAATCAGCATGGATGATCTCCAAGGGCTTTGATGTAGAGAGCTCCTTTGTCTTGTGGTTGGTTCTAGTTTTCTTTCCATGTTGACATGGACCACATACTCCTTGATTTGGTTTGAACAGCCTTGGGATGTCTCATACATCTCTAATCTTGCTGATATTGATCAGATTTTCAAAGCTTGTATGTCCAAGTCACTTGTGCCACACCCAACTTTCATCTGTGTAACTCAGGTAGCATTTATTTTCTTGAATCTTATTTAGAATGTAAATGTTGTCTAGTGTTCTAACCCATTTCGCCACAATTTCCCCTGAGGAAGAGTTCCTTGTTTCATAGTCTTTAGTGCTAAAGACAACCTTATGTCCTTGATCACAGATTTGGCTAACACTTAGGAGATTGTGTTTGAGCCTATTTACTAGTAGAGCATCTTGAGATTTTCCTTTTCCATTGATCAGAGTAACAGTTCCTTTTCCCGAAATTTTTCCAGATCCACTTCCAAAGGACACATTCCCTTCCTTTTTTCTCAATGAGACAAACTTCTTTTTATCTCCTATCATGTGTCTAGAGCACCCACTATCCACAAACCAATGATTTCCATTATTTTGAGCATATAGAGCCAGGCCGCATTTATCCATGTTGGAATTCTTACTACTCATCTTTCTTCCTTTCAATGGGCAGTCTTGTTCATAGTGTCCATTATTATAGCAGAATGAGCAAATTAGATCAAATTTGGTCAAGGGATCAAATGAATTGAAGGTTTTGATTTTTCCCTACCTTTTGGGGTCATATGAATTGATTATTCGATCCTTTAACATTGGTGTTTCATGTATGCAAGCCATGCAATGTCTGGCTTGATGACCGAAGTTTTTACAGTGAAAGCAGTGTCTAAGAAAGATGGTTTTGTACTTGTTGAAGCAGCCACAGTTTGAGTCGATTTCCTTCCTAGGAATTACTCCTGCCTCATTCTTTGGATTTGAGATGGGCCCTTGGTGGAATACAGGTTTGTATTTGCTATAGTATCCATGATTCGACTCCACATTCTTCTTTGGAGTAATTCTCTCTTCATTCTTTGGATCTGGGATGCGATTTTGATAACATACTTTTTCTTCTTTTGTATTGCAGGAAAGTGCATTGGCATAGCTTTTCGCACTATTCTTAGTGCTTGAGGATCCTCCTTTGAAACCTATTCCAGACTTGTCATGTTGAGGTTTTTGACTTTTTAGAATAGTGTCAAGTACTTGAGAGCTTTTACAACCCTTTTTAATTTGCTCCAACTCCTTTCTCAGAGACACTATTTCGGCTTCACATTCTTCACAAGTCTCTTCTTTTTCTTTTAGCTTTGCTTCCAAGAGATATTCTCTCCTTATTGTTTCCTCGTTTTCCACTTTGAGAGAAATGATTTTATTCTGTAGTTTCTCATTTTCTTCAATGGCACTTATTAACAACTCATCTACATTTCCTTCCAGCCCTGAGTCATCATCATTTGTGAATGCCATGAATAATGTTTCTTGGCTTTCATCATGGTCACTTTCCTCATCTGATTTCTTTTTGATGACCATAAACTCATCCTCATCAGACTCATCTCTCTTAGAGAAGAATTTCTTCTTATTGAACCATTTCTTTTTGTGTGCCATTCTTTTAGAATTTCCTTCATCATCACTATCATGTTTATGAGGACATTTTGCTGCATAATGACCTATTTTCCACACTTAAAACAAATAAGAGGGTACCTGCCTTTAATCTTAGATCCTTTCTTTAGCTTTTGTACAAATTGAGCCAATTCGGATTCCACATCGGACTCATCACTACAGTGATTCCTTTCTTTCCCCTTCTTTGACTTTGAAGCCTTGAATGCTGCATCTTTGGAGCTTGGGCCACCTTTCCTCATCTCATAGGCAGTGAGGATTCCATGGAGTTCATCCATCTTGAGGGTGTCTAGATCCTTTGCTTCTTCTATTGTGCTTATTTTGGAGTCAAATCTGTCTTTTGAAATGTTATTGTCGGTATCTTCATCCCTCCACCAGAGATCAAAGTATCTTGTTGCATTGCATGTTAGGTGTCTAGCTCAGTCAACTACATTCCATTAGGAGCATGGATCATCTGACGGTAGTGGCTTCTCCTACAGTTTCCCTCATGTCATTTACCTACTGGCCCATGTTTTTTCATCAAAAGCATATATAGTCACCTTTTTGTCTTTAAAATTGCAAAAGTCTTTTCCAAGGTTTTATTGCCATTAGGTCTAGGGTTTCATTAGGGTTTCATTAAAAAAGGTTTCAAAATGTCCAATAACAGCCAGCAGGCATATGAGGAGGTTCCAGTATCAATAAATTTTTTAATCAAGTGCTCAAAGATGTATTTTTTTTCTCAAAACTATGTTTTGAGGAAAAACAGAGTATTTTAGCTTTTATTGTACACATTCATGTAATTCCATTTCCTTCATATGTAAATCATTTCATCTGTAACCCTGGTCACTTTCCCTAGCCTCAATAGCTCCAATCCCCTGCAAAGCACACAAACACAAGTCATTTAGTTCATCACAAGCTCAAATAAAATGAAAAAGCTCAAAAACAGAGTTAAAAAAATAAAGTCATACTCCAAACATTGTAAAAGTGGGTTTTTATGAACCAAAAAAATAAAAGCTCCTTGTTCATAATTGTTTCCCTCAAATAAAAAGCTCATTTGCACTCAAGCAACAAATTGTGAGTAAGAGCAAAGTCGTGTTTGATAAAAAGGAGAGAAATTGGGAGAAATTGCACGAATTTAGATGCGCGGCGCACTAGGCAGCAGGTGCGGCGCATATGGCCATGATTTCTAGTTTAAAATTAAACGGGCATGACGCACACACAGGGCGCGGCGCGTTGGGTTTGAGGCGTGGCGCATAGAGCTTCCAAGCCCAGTTTCTTCAACAACTCCCTCAAAATGCCAAAATCGCCCAAATTCTCCACTGAACAAGTAAGTGCAGCGCTCCTCTTGGCTAGTGAAAGAGTTTTCTACAAAGTTTATGGTGGAATGTGTAAACCAAAATCAAACCCTACCTCTCTCTCAAAAGAAAACAATGCTTATGGTTTTTATTGATTATTTGGCTACCAATTCCATTTTCCCATTCCCTCACCTCCCACTGCCTCACTCCATTTTCCCAGTTTATTTCCATATTCCCTAAACTCACATATTCCTAAACATCACCTATTCCTATCCCAATTCCCATTTCCCAACTCCTAAATATAAATTCCCAAACCCTAGTGCTATACCCAAAACTCCCAAATTACTCCCTAATCCCCTGTTTCCCTAACTAAACCCTATCCCAACTGTCCCAAAAATCCCTCATTGTTTCCTCCCTCCACAGTCCCTCACATATTTTTCCCTTGGTAGCAGAAATCAAAAACATCATAAATCACCTACTTCTCATCAAGACAGCTCACCCACTAGTAGAGATGGAATTTGATCCCTCATATGATCATGAATAGGAGACACACAATGACTCACCTACAGAGGTACATGCACCCAAGAGGCCTCATAGAGGTGGCAAACATATTTGAGAAGAACCAACCACTCTTGCTGAGTTACAGGCCTGCCCTCTCGCCATCACTTATTTCCAGCACCAGTCCTGCTATGAATTTTGTGAGAAGGTTGCTAGAATTCAATTTCACCATAAGTTGGCCCGCTTGGTTGTGCTTCATTTACATGATGGTCAAGCCGCTCTAGCTGGTGTAACCTTCACTTTAACACCAGAATCTATTTCACTAGCAACAAATATTCCTAACATTGGAGAGCAATGTAACAAGAGGCAGCAAATTGATAGGCAGCATTATGAACCATACATCAAGCCCGGTTATTTGAGACAACTTAGGAGAGTGTTTCCTTTTTGGTACCTCAAAGATTCTTATGCTCCTTTGATGAAACTGATAATGAAGTATTTCAGCTGTGAGGGTTGGTTTTCCCATTTATATGCCTATCATATTAGGCTGCTAATGCATTTTACCAGGGTGAGGATGATGAATCTCCCCTACTTCATGTGCCGAAACATTGAGAATATGACCACCCTAGTACAGCACAAGACTCCTCAGCAGCAGTTCAACATTATTTACTGGTTTGCTCTTATTAAAATTGTGGTCATCCATCAGCTTGGCTTGCAGGGCATCACTTGGGAGGACTTCATTTCTCGTGAGTTTTTCACAGCTCCTCAGGGACCTTCAGAGGCTTTGCATGAGATAGGTGGACCTTCTTATCAGCATGAGGGTCATGAAACATAGACCGCTAGTATGCCGGTGTTTATCACTTATCAGAAGGGCACTAGAGGATTGTTTGCAGTAGTAAAGCGAGTATTATCTCCACCCGGGGTGGAAGGGGTCTCGCTTCCATCATCAGCACAACCAGTTCAGGACAAAGGAAAGAGGCCATTACAGGATGAGGGGCCTTCAGGTGAGTGGGACTTCATTCTCATTGAGGGTTATGATACTGATGTGGGCCCGCAAAGCACAAATCTCAAAGAAGTCATCCAAGAGCAGTAGACGGACATCAATGCCTTGTCCCTCAACTTGGAGAGGGCTAAGTGGATTATAAAATACCTGGAGCAAAGGAAAAAGCATCTTGAAGATCAGCAAGGGATTATGGAGTTGCAAAACATTCGGGAGAATCGCCAAGCTACCCAAAGGAGGAAGGTGGAGCTCACTTCGCTTGAGCAAGAGATCAATGCCGATTGGGAGTCTTGGCTTGAAAGAGTTAATATCCACTTAGAGAGGTTGTTGGAGAAGGCCAACAAGGAGAAGACATTGTTGAGACATATGGCTTATCATTACATGGCAAGGAACAAAGTTTGCAACGCGAGAATCAGGAGCTTAAAGGCAAAATTGAAAAGGGCATCAAAGAGGCGAAAGGAGAATGATCGACTTCAGATATTTGTTGAGGCTTCCTTGGCCCAACACAATGCTTGATGGATAAGACTCAACCCAAATTTCAAAAATTTTGGGGTACTTTTTGCATTTTCGAAAATTTTGGCACAAAAATAGGATTTTCAGCCCTATGCACTGCACCACCTGGCGCTCGCTTTTGATGGAGGCCTCCAAATGAGAAAAACTTAGCATTTTGGATTTGTCTTGGAAAAATAAGCATTCCTACCAATTGCCAAGAAATTTGGATAGGTTTTGAGCCCTCAAAAAGGTCAAAAACACTCAAAAAATGACCTTACTACCCCTATTTTGACACACAGGAAGTAGTGTTGTGAGAATTGAATTTTGGAGGGGAAAATAGAGGCCAAATTGACAAATTCCACTTGGGTTGGAAAATAGAAGGAAGACCTTTCCAGCAAGCACACTTGGAGCAAATTTGGACACTGGGAAGGCCTTCAAAAGTGGCTCCATACAGGCTCTATGCATAGAGAATCAGGCGTGGCGCATAGAGGAAATTTGGCTCAGTTTAACCAAGAATACTCTGTTTTTCACCTAGCTTCTTGACAGTTTGACTTTTCTCCTTCTTAATGTCAAACTTATGATGTAATTTAATGTAAATGGATGGATCATGATGTAAATATGTCAAATTTTCACTTATGGAGGTAGATTCATCTATCAAAAAGTTGTTTGAAACTGACTGAATCAGTTCCCTTGTTTCTAGAGGCATGTTGTTCCACTGCCTAATTTCTAGTTCTCAGTTTAGAATTAGTTGGAACAACTCCTAAAAATGTGAGCTCAACCCCCTAGAGGCTAGGATGAGCTATGGTTTGTCTATATCTTATGTTTTTTAAGTCATTAGCATGGTTGGACTTTTGAGAAAGTTTGGAGCTTCATTGTATACTCATATCAGCATTTTGGCTAAGGAATAGAGGCCAGGGTTTGTAGCACTCTTTGGGATTCATGTGGCATTTTGTTTTGGTACAGTGCTTTCTTCTATATTTCTGAATTTACTTATGTGTTATTTATGTCATCATCTATCTTGTTTCTTCTTAACTAAATCAAACAAGAGTGATGGTAGAATCCATTGAAATTGCAATGATCTACCTAGGGTTTGCTTTAGTTTTTTGCCGTTTTCAGCTATTTGAATAGGATCCATGGCTTTTCTTGCCCTCTTTAGCTCCTCACCTGTCTAATCTCTCCATCTCATTCAATTTGAAGTGCCAAAATCAGTTGCCTACCTTGCCCCATTGAGATCTCTGCAAGACTAAGCCTCATTCCCTACACCCAAGATTTGCCTTTCCATTGGAGCCAACAAACACATCATTTATTCAATCAAACTCTTTGCACTTATATCTAGCCTAAGATCAATAGTTATATCAGTCATCTCAAGCCTTTAGTGATCATAATTTGGTGAGATTGACCCGGAGAGAGCCCTCTCCTGACCTGGTAGGGCTAGCTACCAGGGTAAGCATGGTTTGATGTTGGCCCTGGATCCTACCTTTCTCAGCCTAAGGTAAGTCTAGGCTCTAACATGAACAATGGTACTTTCTTCAATTTTTTCGTCCAATACTTTAAGGGAGTTGACCACTTCAACCACTCGGAGGAGGATGCTGCAATATCTTCTTCATCTTCCATCCTAAGACTTTCAAATTGTCTTCTGTGAGTTTGAAGCTTTGCTTTCTTGAGTTTTGAGTCTCCATTGTATAAGCCAACTAGCTTATCCCACATTTCTTTGGCAGAATTACAGTTCATGACTTTTGTAAACTTCGAACCAGTGACTCCATTAGTGATAGATTTCCAAGCCTTTGCATTTGCAATGTAAGCTTTCCTCTCATCTTGATCTATTGGAAGAGTGGTAGGCATATGGTACTCATTTTGAACAAAATGCCAGACTTCAGGTCCAAGGGACATTAAGTAGTAGGTCATTCTTTTTTTCCAGAAACCAAAGCTAGTGCCATCGAATAGAGGAGGTCTTCCTGATGCTTCATGATTTCTCATCATGGTTACGGATCCTTCTTCAGGTTGTTAGGCTAGTATGAAGAAACCTGCTCTGATACCAATTGTTGGAAATACTGAGAGGGGGAGTGAATCAGTATTTATTTTTTTGTTTTTCTTGTTGTTACCAAAAGCACACACACACACACACACACACACATATATATATATGGAACAGAAAAATAGATAGCTGGAATTAATGCTTTTATTAACACAAAATAGTGTATTTATTTCATTGCATGGTTTTGTGTTAATAAAAGCATTAATTCCAGCTATCTATTTCTGTGTTCCATATATATATATATATATATATTTATATATATATATAATTGGTTGCAATTAGTTGCCAAACTCCAACTTGGACTTCAGTGAGGCTCCAACCTCTTGGTCTCCAACCCAAACCTGAAATAAACTGTTCTGTTGTCATTCTCTTCTCCCAAGCCTGTTGAGCTTCTACTTTTCTCCTGTTCTCTTGCTTCTCTAGCCTCTCCAGCCTCTTGCCTATTTTTCGGCTTCCTCTCTCACAGATTATGCATTCATCAATCACACTTCACCTTGTTTTTCTGTCTTTATGTGTTTTAGACACCTCTGACTGTTTGTTTCCACCTTCCACCGCCTCTTTGGCTTCCTCCTCCATCATTTTCATTTCCTATGACTCGCTTGATTATTCAGCTTCCCTCCTTGGTCGCTGTGTCTTCCTCTATGCTGGCTTTCCATGCTGCTTCCTAGATTTACGGTCACCGAGTGTTAAGACTGTAGCACAGGCCTATTTTTTCAATGATAACATGCATCCATCGTTTAACAGACATGCCACGTCCTATCGCAATTGCAATTGGCTTGATTCTATCCTTTTGAGCTATCGTTCAGGTTTCTTGAACCATCCGAAGCATCCCTTAGTGTATTGTTGCCTCCAAACACCACGTAAACCAAATATACAATTACATGGGAAATAGGAGTAAAAGTAGGCAAAAAGGACTAAAGGGCGGACTTCAAAAAAATATTACACCCACACCTAAACTGTCTCGGATTCGCTCTGTTACACTGAAATTTGTCACCATGACTATTTGCAGTTAATATGGCTCCATCAATAGTCATATAATCCTCCTTGTCAAGCCTTATACCTCTGCTCTTCATGTCAAACTTCAAAAAAGAGAGAAAGTCATTAAAAATCATGTTTATCTCTGGGTACGCAGGTTCTCTCTACCTTGCCTGCGTGTACGCATCCCAAGATCATTGTACCTTCGTACTTGTACGCTCTGTAAGTCAAGGGATGGGTGCGTACTCCTGTAAAGGTCAAAAGGCACGAGTTTCATCTTAAAAAATTTACTTGTGGTCATTTCTAGAGCATTCTAGAAGATTGTTTGACGTGTATTAAGCGCCTCCTGATGGTTCATGCATCCCTATGAAAGAGGAACTTATCCCATCAAGAGAGGAGCTACCCCATCCAAAAGAGGGAGTATCCCATTGATGTTGGACCTGAATAACTTCCTCTAGAACACTATAAATACAGGCATTGGGCCAAAGGAGGAGAGGTTGAAAGCTGAACATTCCAAAGGGTAGATGCTGCTGGAATTAGGACTTCCTTGTAGAAGCTTGTGAGGAGAGATTACCATCCTTTCTTGTTTCATTTGGAAGTGGGTGAGCTTGTCAAAGTAGAGGAAAGCTCTTGCTGGACCCTGGGAGGAACTTGCACAACACCAAGGCTCAGGTTGTAATGGTTTCTTTTGTTTCCTTAATACAAATAAGTCCATTCTTCTCAATGACTTGTTGTTAATGAATTGTTTCATATACTCCTTGGTCTATATGTTGAATATGTTTTGTTTTATGAGATATTCAGGTGTTATGTAATCGTTTGATTGTTAGTGTATGCAGGTTTCGAAGTGAAGGAGGAGCTCATCTGGATCGACGAGGCTAGACTACTACAACAGCGTTGGACTTCAGGTAGGATCGAAAAAACACTTGGTTTCTCGTATGATAATGCATGTTTAGAGAAGGATTGCTCTTAATTGTCTTGTTTGTCACTAGAAAGTCTTAGGCTCCTAGGGA
>APFE031506323.1:0-12542 GCA_000404065.3 Pinus taeda | reverse complement strand
CAACTCAATGGACAATATTTCGTCAGAGATCATCGCATATTAAGGTTGTATTTACGTGTTAAGTTATTGGAAAGATATTTTGATTATATTACTTATCATCACATTCCAAGAAGACTTAATGTTGTAACTGATGCATTGCCTAACTATGTATTAGACAGACATTTGTGAAATATGTAAATCAACAAACATAAGAAGCATAAGATACAATAAGAACACCATGTATATATATATATATCGTGTGGCGCACTAAGGCGCTCAAAAATAAGTGTACATGTCTCAATAAATCCGACGTCCTCAATACATCTGAGACGTATGTCTCTCAAAACAGCAATGGAAAATAAAACCTAGGCGTCTACTGTGGTGGGTTATGCTCTCTATAGCATGCCACCACTCGAGCCACCCGCCTCAAAAGGCGGTGCATCCTGGGTTCTACACCCACTGTATGGATCTGTGCAGCTAGCGGGACCTCCTCGATCCCCTGATAGTCTGGGATTCCTGCCAGTAAGCCCTCAAGATTGTGCACCACGGTCTCTGTCTGGTCGCCTCTTGTAGGAGCCAAGGCCAAGATGGCAGCGCCTTGCTCCTCCCTTCGTGCCTCTGGAGCCAGGCCAAGGGGTCTCACGGGTCCCACATCTACACAGCATAAGTATTTATTAGGACGTGTACATGAAAAAATTCAAAATCATCACAAAAATGAAAATCAAAAGATCAAGTGTTTACCTCCATCATCCCACTGCTCTCCCGCAGGCAGCGGCATGTCAGGATCACCACGGAAGTCGATACCGGCATACGGCCAGTCCTCAACGAAGATAACCTGGCACTCTAGCCACTCTCAGAAAAAGACGCCCCACGACACTGAGCGACCGCCACCTCCACGTGGCATGACCCGGGCCCACTTGTGGCCCTCGTCTCTCGTGTGTTGTTCAGCAGGTCTACTACCATAGTCTGCAGCCGAAGAGCCGGCACCCGCTCAAACATGAGTGGAAGAAGGAGCGATCCGTAGCCGAACTGCTTCAACTCTCCACGTCGGCAGCTACTCAGTTGCCTCTTCATGCTGTTGGTCACAACTGCTGCCCAGTTGAAGATTGTGGGTTGTAAGCACTCGAGAGCCAGTAACAGGTTGGCCTTTGAGGCCTCGTGGTTTGCCAGACTGCCTGCTGCCCGCGTCACTAAAAAGAGTATAGTGCGGAGGACTATGTCGTCGTGTGGTCCAGCACCCACTGATGGGATTCTTACTTTCCCACTCCGTGTTTTGACCACCTGTGGGCATACACGGGCCATCAACTAATCAAGCGTCTCACCGCTAGGATGCTGCCCCTCCAGGATGGGCATCACGCCTCGGCGAGACAATCCAGTCAAAAAGTAAATGTCCGAAGAGTCGAACTCTATGTCTTGGCCTCGGATGGTAAATTTCCCATCCACTGGGTTCCATGCTCTGATCAGAAGCTCTAGCAGGTCTGGCTGAGCCCTCAAGCGTGGAGTAAGGAAGAACTTAAGTAAACCGCATGCTCGCATTGCATCTCGGCATCCGGCATTAGCAAAAGCGGCTATATCTGCATTATCATGGTCTCTCTCCTGCCATATAAAGGCCATTATGTCTTGCAAGATCATCCAAAAATCATTAGGTTGCCTGCATTTGAAAATTGTCCATTTAATTTTAAAAAATCAATCTTCACGGCGCCAGCGCGACTGTTTCGAAAACAGTCGCGCTGGAAATGGCGGCTTGTATATTTTTCTCTGGGTCAGTGTGGAAGGACACATGTTTTCTACGCTGACCCAGAAAGTGGTGTGTGTTGGGAAAATTAGTCAGCGTGGACCCGATGGGCGAATCCGCGCTGATCGAGAGCGAACCAACGCTCAAAAAATTTGGCCAAATGGCCAAATCCCACGGTGAAATTGCTTGAAAATGGAACCAAAATGAAGCGTAAGGCAAGAGGGACCTACCTAGACTCAACTGTCGGAAGATCAATGTCCAGATGATGAGGAATTCGTTCCGTCAACTTTGTAGTTCTCCAACGTTCTCCAAAACTCAGATGGTAAAATGGTAAAAATGAGTTTTACACCCCCCTATTTATGGTAAAAAATTCCTAATTTGACTATAATTTTTATGAATGTGGGTTTTTGCCATAGATTGCCATGAATTTAATTCTGATGTCACTATATTATGCCTTGATGCATATTTTATTATGTTTTTCGACATATCGAACGGGTTTATGCGGGTATTTCCCTTGTGCAGGTCTTCGGAATCGACAAAGTCACGGTGGATCTATGTGCACTTGGTCCCAAAAATGTTGCCTTTAAGCTCTTTTCCGACATAAGATTGTCGAGCCTCCTCTCAGCTCGTCAAAAGGAACGAGAGGCGGTCGCTTTTAAAGCTCTTTTTCGACCGTTTAAACCAACAAAGATTGTCGGGTGTTTGTCGTTTTGCACTCGTTATTGGTTCTAAAAAGACGTGCTTCTGACCGCTTTTTTACTTTTTCGGGTCAGAGTCACTACTTATGAAAAGTACTCCTCGGTTGTAATGATCGGGCAGTTCTTTCGAGCATCGTTTTATACCTTTTTGGGCTCGAGAGACACAACTTTACGAAAAAGCACCCCCTTGGAGTTCTCTTTTCAGCTGTCTTTTCAAACTCTCTAAACATGAAAAGACGCCGAGTTCTTCCTTTGTCAGACTCGTTAAAACTTAATGACATCGGGTTCCTTCGAAATGACGCTCTTCAAGCATATGCTATCCCTGTCAAGCTTGTCATCCAAAAATAACCGGGGTACTCGCCAGAAATGGTGGGGGAAATAAAGGAATCGTAATCGTCATCATCGACAGTATGTCGCTGTTGAACATGGCACTGTTTGCATTCGTGTCTAGGTGGGGACATCTCATCTCGTTTCACTTTTTCCTCCATGGGTTTGGGTTATCCTATTTGGCCGTTCATCTACTCATTGCCCTTTCATCACAACCTCTGATCATTTGATCCCCAAATACTGCCAAATCCGTCATTGTGCCGCCGATATGTTCAGGAGAAGTTGGCCTCTGCAAGTATAACCTCCCTCTGATATTTTTCACCAAAAAATATTGTCCTCTTCCCGTCTCGTGTCGATGATGTGGGAAACATTATGGCCCACCTCAATAAAGATCACTTCCTGTCGACTTAGCTCATTATCCAGGAGTTGACCTAGAAACTCCTTCAGGTACCGTTGGAGCCTCCGCATGCCGTCAATGGCAGCGTTCTTCGTGGTTCGACGTGAGGTTTTCCAATCATTGGCCTCCAATCGGATGACTCTAACGGGTGTCGACACCCCCAGGCTCATTGATTCGCAACTGCCTGGATTGTACCTATAGTACCTTGAGGACCATTCGTCACAATTGGTGGACTCTCCGCATCTATTAACAGCTTTCATCATTGGTCTGGTAAATCAAGACGAATGTTCAAGCATGTTCGACCTCGACTCCTATATTCACATGTTTGGACTTGTACTTTGTTCGGGTTTGGATGGAGTGCAAGACCCTAGTTCTAGTTCATTGTGGGCCAGGTTGCGATTTTGTGGATCATCATTACATGACTCATTGATGGATGGATACTTGAGTCTTTAGGATGGCTACGACCATAACTCTTATTATTATGGTCTCGTCAGCTGGGTGGCTGCGTCCATAGCACATACCTTCTTCATATGTCTTTTGGATGGCTGCGCCCATGCCTAGACGACATGTAATTGAAATATCAGTTGTATCTGCCTGCAGGTTCTTCCTGGTGGTGTTCCGGTCCAGCAGTCTTGTAAAGAATTTCACCCCTCCCACTCTCTCAGGCTTCATGCTTTAGGGGGCATCTGTTACACAGTAAAATGTCACTGTCACCTTGTCAGTCTCCCTACTGTGTCATAAAATCACATCCACCATGCTCATGCTCTCTGAAATGGCCAAAAAATCCTCTTTGCCTAAGTTTATTGGATCATCGCGACTGTTCCTAAAATAAACGCGTTGACTGGCGGATGATAGTGTAACTGGTGCACTGCCAGCGCGGAAGCACATGGGTTTTCTGCACTGGTCGAATTTCATAAACAGCACGGCCTCCGCTTGCATCAGTTCGCGCTGACCGGAACTCTTCTGTAATTGAGTTACGATGCTAGCACGCCAGCCCAGTTTTGCACCCGCACTGATCCTGTTTAGGCGAGTTTGTTCTAACAGCCAGCCTTCCAGATGACTCCAGACTTGGCTGTTAGCTTTGTAAAGGTCACCATCCTTTCTCTGGCATGTCTGTTTGCCTGGTCACCCACTTTTCTTGGGGGAAAGCTCATCCTTTCACTATTCATGGAGACTCCTTCTCCTATATAAGCCTCCACCATTGCCATGAGCAGCTAGTTTTGGGAACATATAGACTTTGACATAAAGGAATTCTTAGTACATTAGTGCTGCTCTTTGTAGGCATTTATTGTGTTGTGTGAGGATTGCTATAGAGCTTGAGGAAGGTTATGAGTTTGTTGCCTTGTATGTGAGAGAGAGACCTCTTTGACTTGGGAGATCTACTTCAAAGGTGAATGCTTGTGAGACATGCAAGCTGGACCCTCTAGAGAAGGACTCAGCATCAGGACTTTGGTTGTACCTTACTCTATTTCTGATTAATAAAGATAGATGACTACTATTATGGTTCCATTCCCATTTGTCTTATGAATGATCAATGTGAATTACATCTTTCCTAACTGATGTATAGTTGTTTTTAGTAGATTTTACGCTTGTTTTTGTTCTCTCTTTGCTTGTGCAGGTGTCTGCCCGTGAAGATAGTGGAGGATTATGATCGGCTGGAGCGAAGGAGCGAGAGGACCATCTCTTCGTCAAACATAGCGTTGGAATCCAAGTAGGTGTTCTTTACCCACTTGTTAATTACAACTAGGAACTTGCAGAGTAGCATTGATTGATTGTTGCTAGACCCCTTTTGGGCTAGTAGGGATCACCTCTATCCGTAGAGGGGATTTACCTCTCCAACACAAACCCATCTTAAGAAAAAATTTAAAAGAATCTACACACCTTTTTTTCACTTTGTGGGAGCTCGATATTGCCTCTAATGTATCTCTGTACTTTCTGATCATCTAGTTCTAAAATTGTGATTTGTGGTAGCCCTCTGTGTCCTCTTTCCAATTCCACCAGCTTGATCCAAATTGGACTCTCCAAGGAAGAGTTATGCGAAATCTCCCACAGTGATCTGATTATAGACTAGTTCAGTAGAGCGAACTTGTACGATGTGCCACGAGTCACTGTTTAGACCTTTGGCTCTGAAAAATATATACAAGAACCTACATTCCAACCTATTTCTGTACCTTCTTACGAAATTTCAATCCAATGCTCAGAGAAACAGTTATGAAGATTTTCCCCAGGTCACCTATTTGGAATGTAATTCAGGAGTTTGCAAAAAGACTAACTTCCTCAGATCATATATCTATAAATATAGTGCAAAAATCCCTGAAATTTGGACCCGAGATTCAGCACGATGTCTACTCAAATGGGTTTTTTTGTTAGCTTCTGAAACATTGCAGAAAAAAAAGTTATAGTGAAAATTCCACGATGAACAGTTTGGAGTAGTGAAACCCTAGAATCCAAAGCTCTGATACCAAATGTTATGAAACCAGCTCAAGAAAAGATAGAAAAGATAGATCAACACCTTAGAATTCAGCCTCTTTCAGGGGGCAACCTCCTTTATATTACATAAATGAACAATTCTTGGATAATTCAAATGACAAAAACTCCTTTCTATATATAGGAGTCTAAGGAGTCACAATATAACCCAGCCAACCTAATAATAATAATATAAATCCACAAAAATAACAATAGAGGGATTCTATGGGGCACAATAATAACAATATGGGGACAATAGGGGCACAACAATATTAATAAGGGGTACAACTACAATAGTAATGGGGTAATCACTAGTATTATAGGGACCCAACATGTTGTTCCTTCGGAAAATAACAACAAAAATGTGGAAATATTGTTCCTTCGGAAAGGAACAACAAAATGTGAAAGTGGTGTTCCTTCGGAAAGGAACAATAAAAATGCAGAAATGATATTCCTTCAGAAAGGAACAACAAAATGTGAAAGTGTTGTTCCTTCAGAAAGGAACAACAAAAATGAAGAAATGTTATTCCTTTGGAAAGGAACTGAAAAATGTGAAAGTGTGTTTCCTTCGGAAAGGAACAAAAAAAATGCGGAAATGTTGTTCCTTCGGAAAGGAACAACAAAATGCGAAAGTGTTGTTCCTTTGGAAAGGAACAACAAAAATGCTTAAGTGTTGTTCCTTCGGAAGGGAATAGCAAAAATGCTAAAGTGTTGTTCCTTCGGAAAGGAACAACAAAAATGCAGAAATGTTGTTCCTTCAGAAAGGAACAACAAAAATATGGAAATGTTGTTCCTTCGAAAAGGAATAACAAAAAATGAAAGTGTTGTTCCTTCGGAAAGGAACAACAAAAAAACAAAAAAAATGCAGAAATGAAAAAATATGTATAGAAAGTAGTTTATACAAGCAGAAAAGAAAAACTTATGAACACAATTTAAGAACAATGGAATTATTTAGTGAACCAATGCCGAGGAAGGATTATTTTCCTTAGCAAGAATCTGCATATCAGAATCTTCCCGGAGCTGCTAGTTAAAGGATTCCTGAGTAAGCGGTTTATAGTATAGTTGCACTCGGTGGCCATTTGCTTTAAAGGTATGTCCAAATCCGTCAATAGTAGTCAAAGTAATGGTGCCATTGTCATGCACTTTCTATATTTCATATGGTCCAAACCATCGAGTCTGAAGTTTTCCCGGAAAATCTTGAAGCCTGGAATCGTATAGGAGTGCCCAATCTCCTTCGTCGAAGATTTTCTTTTTAATCAGGGCATCGTGCCATTTTGCTCTATGTTTTTGAATTAATGCAGTGTGTTGAAGAGTTGAGAGCCTAATTTCATCTAGCTCGTTATTTTGTTGTAATTTGTTAGTCTGGGCCTCATTGAAATTCAGACCGATCTCTTGTGTTGTTCTTAATGTTTGTATTTCGAATTCTATTGGAAAGATGGGTTCTTTTCCAAATACTAGATGATATGGTGAATAGTTGGTGGTGTTTCTCGATGTTGTTCGGTATGTCCAGAAGGCTTCGAGTAATCTTGAAGCCCAATCACGTCTGTGTGATGCAATGGTTTTTGTCAATATTTCCTATATCACTTTATTCGTGCTCTCTACTTGGCCATTTTCTTGTGGGTGATACAGAGTGGTAATTTTGTGCTGAATGTGATAATTTTTTAATGTTGCAGCGATTTTATTACCTACAATCTGTGGTCCTCCGTCTGTAATTATGTCCCTCGGGAGTCCATATTGCACAAATATTTGGAATAGGAAATGAATCACAGAGTCCTATGTAGCTCTTGGAAGTGCTTCTGCTTCAATCCATTTGGTAACATACTTTGTTGCCACTAGAATATATGCTTTCTGATTTGATGATGGGTTGAGCAGACCAACAAAATTGAGCACCCAACGCTTAAATGGTTCAATTACTAACTATGGGTTTAAAGGCATTTCGTCGAACTGTCGAGGGCGTCCTACTCTTTGGAAATTGTCACAGGCTTGAACAAATTTCTTAGCATCTTTAAAGATTGTGGGCCAGTAATAACCTGTTTGCAAAGCCTTGTGACCAGTCCTGCGATCTTCGAAATGTGCGCCACATGGTCCACCATGATAAGCTTTCAGAATGTCAAATATTTCGTCTTCATGGACACATTTTCTGATGTGCATATCTTCCCTTGTATGAAATAAGTAGCCCCCAATCCAAGAAAATCGGATGCTATGTTGCACAATCTATTTTCGTTCATTGGGGGTTATATGCTTTAGTAATTTTCCTACTGCTAAATAATTTGCAACATCAGCATACCAAGGTGTCTTGACAGTAATAGCAAATAAATTTTCATCTGGGAATTGATCTTCGACTGTTGTTGCGTCTGCTGGCTTAGGCATTCATGAGAGAAAATCAGCTACAAGATTCTCTTTCCCAGGTCGATCTTTTATTGTGATGTCAAATCCTGCAATAAAATCAACCATCTTGTTACTCTACCATTTGTAACAGGTTTATTTGCTAAGTATTTTATGGCAGAGTGATATGTATATAAAACAATAGGATCTCCATGATACAATGCCTAAATTTATTTATAGCATGTATTACAGCTAAAAACTCTTTTTTAGTTACGGTATAGTTTAGCTCAGCAGGAGAAAAAATCTTGCTAATATAACAGATTGCATATGGTTTTTTGTCTTCTTCCTGCCCAAGGATTGCTCCAATAGCTATGTCTGAAGCATCCGATGAAATTTGAAATGGCAGGTCCCAATTTGGGCCTCTGAGCATTGGGGTTGTTGACACAAGCTTTTTCAGATCCTTAAAAGCACGGTCACATTTATCTATCCAAATAAAATAAACATTCCTTGTCAGTGCGTATAGAGGCGCAACTATTTGAGAAAATGTTATATGAATCTCTTATAATAACCAGAAAATCTGAGAAAAATGTGTACCTCTTTCTATGTAGTACGAGTAGGTATTAACAGAATTATTTGAATTTTGGCCAGATCTACCTGTATTCCAGCCACTGAGATATAATGACCTAGGATGAGCCCTTCAGTCATCATCATATAGCACTTTTCATGTCTCAAGCAGAGCCTGGTGGTAATACATCATTGCAACACCTTTTCCAATGTGTCTGGCGCTGGCTCAAAATCATCTCCATATGGTGTGAAATAATCCATGTATACTTCGAGCCCTTCATTTATTAAATCTGAAAAGATGCTGAGGATGGCCCTCTGAAATGTGGCAGGGGCATTGCATAGGCCAAAGGGTAGGACTCTATAAGCATTGCATAGGACAGGTAAAAGTAGTTTTATCCTGGTCTTTAGGTGCAATCTGAATCTGATTGTATCCACTGAAGCCATCCAAGAAAGAAAATAATTTCTTTCCTGCTAATGTGTCTAATACTCGATCAATGAATGGGAGGGGAAAGTGGTCTTTCTATGTTGCTTTGTTTAATTCTCTGTAATCTACACAAATCCTCTATTTTCCATTCTTCTTTGGCACCACTACTAGTGGATAGACCCACTTGCTATTGGATAATGGATAAATAAATTTTACATCCAAAATTTTTTGTAATTCAGCTTTAACAATATCTTTCAGGTGAGGGTTGAGTCTCTGTTGGGTTTGGCGAATGGTTCTAACATCCTTTTCTGTATAAATGTGGTGCATACGTAGCTGGGGATCAATTCCATTCATGTCTAGATAATCCCAAGCAAAAGCTTCCTTATATTTTCTCAGTAGTTGGACCAGCTTTTCTTCTTGTTCTAGAGTCAGGTTTTTGTTAATGTTCAAGGTTTTTCCTGGCTCAATCTCTATAGTTTTGTTGTTTGAAACAGAGGTAGTGGGTATTGATCGATCATGAGTGTCTTTGAGGGGATCTTCTTCTAGTTCATTGTCAAATGTTGCCTCTATCATGTGACATTTTACATGGGATTTGGATTCGGATTGGTTAATGAAGTTGTTAATAACATCATCCTCTGTTTGGTCTTTAAAATCAAGGGAATATTTTATGGTTAATGGAGACCTAATGTTTTCTGTGAGGTATGATACAGGTTGTTTGTTAGTTTTCATTATTATCAAACTTGGCTGGGCTGGAGGGTATAGAGCTAGATTCTTGATATTACTCCCTCTAGTTCTAGTCATACTACCTTATCGACAACCAATGTAAGCATTAGCAGTCACAAGCCAAGGTCTACCTAAGATTAAAGAGTGTCCATCAAGTCGGTTTTTGGGGTTGATTATTAGAAAGTTGGTAGGGTATTCCCTTACATCATGTAGTGTACCTTCTAGCCTAACTACCGATTGATCAGCTAGTTCCAATAAGGTGGAGGTTGGTTGCACTGATGTAATGCCAAGTTTTTGACAAGTGGTGGTTGTTAAAATATTAATTGCAGCCCCTAAATCAATTAGGGCATTTGAAAAGGTTTGTCCATTGATTTTCACTATCACTATAGGATTCCCTAGGTCTTCATATTTGACAGGTGCTTCTCTTCTTGATAACAGACCAGATAGGGTGACAACTACATGGACAGTTGGGTTAGTTGTTATTCTCCTCTTTGGATTTCTTATACATAAATATTTAATGGTTTTTGCATATATTTGGATATCTTGGATAGCTTGGAGGACTGGGATTTTTATACACAAATTTCTTAGTTCTCCAAGAATATCAAAGTTAGGATGTTCTATAGGGCGTGGTATGATTAATAATTTTGGGAATGGGGGAGAAGACGTGGTTGTTTGGTTGTGAGTTTGTTGTCTGACCACATCCTCTTCTTGTAGTCGTTGTTCTACAGGTAATTGATTTTCAACTTGAGAATTTTTATCTCCCTCAGTTTCTATTATGCGCCCAGACCTTAATTGAAGGTCGTTGCACTACCTTATGTCAGTTTCTAGTCCTAGTGTTCCAATTATTTGAATAGATTGAACCAGTCTATTATTGGCGTTTTGGTTGGTTTGGGCTGGAAGTTGCAGGCTGTTGTGGCCAGCAACAACCCCCCTTCTTATTTAGTTTTATCACTAATACTAAATAAGTGTGGGCCCTTAGTAAAAAATTTAAAAAATGATTAGTGCTTGTTGTTTTTACTTTTTCAATAAAACCTACTATCATAAACTTAGGAGAATACCCTCAAAAAATCTAAAAAGCTTAAGTTTTATGATAAGCTAGGACAAGATCCTTCTTTGAAAGATATATCACATCACAAAAAAGGATAATGGATACCACCTTACAAGCAAAACTCTGAAATTGTGAGATTGTGATGCGAAACTATACACTAAAGACATTAATGGATGATTATCATATGCTACGATCTAGCGATATTGTGATATAGCGAGATTGCGATCTGCGATACTGTGATCTGTGATCTGTGATATTGCGAAGCAAATCGCAAATCGCCTTTTCGCAGATCTTTAGGGTTCGTTGTTCGAAAAAGATTTTTCTCATAAACCGAGACCTGATTATGTGCATTAACGATAATCAATGAGTTAGTTGGCAATCATTAATGAAATATGGTTTTGTTCTGATCAAAGAGTCATTTCACATAAGGTGGTATATTTTATATGTCTTCAGCATTTAAAGCTTTCCCGTCACCCTTTTTTTTGGCATTATGTTTCTGGTATGGCTATATGTTACAGATGTTGTACTTGATGGCAACACCCATGGCAAGACTCTCAATATGTTGAAAATTAAGAAGTACGCAGGAGAACAGTTCAGAAGATGCGTACCCGCAGGTACACCGTGAAGGGACCGCGGCTAGACACGCAGGTCAGCCGTTCAGGAGGTGCGTACCCCCAGTTCACTTACTTCAAGGCAGAGAAACGTGTTCACATGGGGTTTCTTATGTTTGGCTCGTGGTATTTAGCCCGCCGTTCTTGATTCTATGGTTTTGGCCCGTGGTATTGTTTTATATTATTATTATTATTGAGCCCCATGATCCATGATTTTAGGAAGAGCTTGCCTATATAAGAGGAAGGAGATCAGTTGGATAGAGTATAGTTTTGGGTTGAACATCTTATGAGAGCTAGATCTGAAATACTATGATCTCTTGGAGTAATGTCTAGATCTAAATAAGGCGAATCTACTGATAGGTTGAGATCACTTCGGTGCATGAGCAGATCTATAGATCTGACAGTCTGGGTTATTCTTGAAGTCTTGAAATTATCTATACCCGCAGGCACACAAGTGCAGTGAAAGAAAAGTGCGGAGATACACAGGCGCAGAAGCGCTACAGGTGCGGAGGTCCGTGGCGCCATAGAAGGCACAGTTGCGGAGGTGCGCGGTGCCACAGAAGGCGCAGCTGCGGAGGTGTGCGGCGCCATAGAAGGCGCAGTTGCGGAGGTGTGCGGCGCCACAAAAGGTGCAGCTACGGAGGTGTGCGGCACCATAGAAGGCGCAGTGCGTGGGTGCGCAGTGCAACAGTGGTTCAAGTGCGTACGCACAGTAAAAGTACGCAGCGCGATAGTCTTTCTGAGTGCGTGACTACAGTTGCAGTACACAGCGTGATAGTGTATCTGGGTGCATACTGTACGTAGCGCGGTAGAAGAAGCAGTGCGTGGGCACCCGGCACAACAGAAGGAACTCTGCGGGTATACGCAGGGAAGTAGAAGGTGAAGTGCATAGCGACTCAGGCCAGAGAAAAGAAAATTGCGTATATGTCTCATGACTTTCTGTTGACTGAATTTTTCTATTGATAAGGTGTTCTGGGTTTAGTTCTGTTTTGTTGATCTGGTTACTACTGTTGACTGTGAAATCTTGATGATCATTTGATGTTTATAAAAAGTGGTCCTTGTAAGAAAAGAAGTAGGGGGTTGTAGCTCCCTTCCAGGAGAGACTGGAAAACGAGAGAGAGTTGTAGCTCTCTGCAGGTTGCAGCCTGCATACTGGCAAAGGACTGCACCAGTACAAGACCTTTGTAAAAGGAGTTTCTAATTTGAAAGAAGATAGAGACATATTGCAGTAGGTGGTTTTCACCC
>APFE031506319.1:0-22443 GCA_000404065.3 Pinus taeda | reverse complement strand
AATAAAATTGTTTTTAATAATTAATTAATTAATTTAAATTATTAATACATTTTCCACCTAGATTAATTAATTAATTAATATTTAATTATGATTAAATAAAAGTTGTTATCCCTCAAGGTACTCATCCTTACTCTCTGATGCAGGAGCATCTGACCACCCTTAATCAAAAGTCAAAGTCAAAGTTATGAAGGGGCAAATGTGGACAATCATGTAAACCGGGAGCAATTTTCTGTTAAAAACGAGCTAATTTGAAGGAATTGATAAGTCTCGAGAAGACTTAATTTAATGTAATTATCTGCCATGTATGTGTGTTGAGAGATTTAGGCTATTTGTGAGAGGAAATCGTGGATCTGAGATGGTCCACGACTTTGTAATTTTCTCTATAAAGAGTCTGTTTTTGGTGATAGAAAAACAGAGAGTGATAGAGGGGCGGGAAACATTTGTGTAAACAAAGTGTGGATTCAATGTAGTCGAGAGACGAATTTGTGACTAAGGCTGAAATGCCTTAGATTGGAATTATATTGTGTATAATATAAATTGTGTGTTATGTGGAATTCGTCTGTCTGTGTGTTTATGTGTTATCGAGTTAATTCCCGTGTTATTGGTCCATTGATCGACCATCGATCATTGTAAGGATCGATGGCAATCCAATGTTAACAAGTTCACTGTTATATGAATGTGAATAGAGTACGACAGAGTTCATGGGTGGAAATGCGAATTCCATCTTCAGTGAACAAGCGTAGAGGGAGTAGTCGGATTGTTTAGATCGACGAATATTAATAAAGGAAGAAAAATGGCGGAGGGATAAACTGCAAGGAATAATGTTGTACAAATGTCTTGATCGTGGTTGAAGCCCTATACTAAATCCTAGTTGTTGATCTCATTTTTAAACGTTTACGTCACAGTCAACTGCGGGGCTAAGCTGTTTAGCAATCCGTGTGTTAGTTGAAGACCGCAGGTTGTAGATTTTATGAACTTGTATATCCAACGAATATCGGGTCATAAAGTGATCGGACGTTAATCTCAAAACGGACCTGAACATTTATAGATTAAGGACTTATAATCCTTATCGGCTCCATAAGGGCGGTTAAACATCGTGCAAGTGGTCCGTGCAATGTCATTGTTGAATGTTGGATCAAGCGTGTCATGGTCAAACGGTGGAGGATTAGCGATTAGTTTCATTGATCGGGTGAACCATCAACTATCGGATTAGGTAGAAGATCAACGGCGAAGAATTTATCCAATAAGATTTGTGGGAAAGGCGGAACCGAGAAGTTTATGGACGCGGGTTTATATCTATTTCAGGTCTTGTCTTGTGCATTCAGGTGGGACTGGTGTCCATTGGCGGGGTTCATTGTATTCCGTTGTTTGGTGATTGGTTGGGTTTTTGTTTAAAACCCACCAACGTAAACTCTTCCAATTTGTATAGGTGGGCCATAACCCACAGGGTCACGTAAGGTTATTATGAAAATTAGGGAAATTGCCTTTAGGCTGGTTTTCCTACATCAAAGTGATATCAGAGCAAGGAAAGGTTTCCTACGAAAAAGAAGATTTTGCGTGCAAAAGGAGGAGGTATAGTTATGTTGAAGACTGGAGAGTTTATGATCTTGGTACTGTCGATAGCGGCAACAGAAGGTGAGAAAACTTGTAGCAACCTAGAGCATGAAATGCTCATATGGTTCCACAGAAGAGAAAACCAGGGAGATGCCAAAAGACTAAGCTCGAGGAGAGAAGCTTGGTGAGGTATCATGTAGCAGAGAAGACTGTTACTGCAGAGATATTGTTGCAGCTCATCGAAAGATCATGAAAGTAGTTCCACCGAGGAAGTGGGCAGAATTGCTATGGGATTAGGGAGAAGCATATGACCAGGAGGTCATAAACTTTTGTGCCTTGGGTGTTTGATGCAAGATCATCCAACCACCCTTAATCAAAAGTCAAAGTCAAAGCTATGGAGGGGCAGGCGTGGACAATCATGTAAACCAGGAGCAATTTTCTGTTAAAAACAAGCTAATTTGAAGGAATTAATAAGTCTTGAGAAGACTTAATTACCTACCATGTATGTGTGTTGAGAGATTTAGGCGATTTGTGAGAGGAAATCGTGGATCTGAGATGATCCATGACTTTGTAATTTTCTCTATAAAGAGTCAGTGCTGTGTGACAGAAAAACAGAGAGTGATAGAGGGGCAGGAAACATTTGTGTAAATAGAGTGTGGATTCAATGTAGTCGAGAGGAGAATTTGTGACTAAGGTTGAAATGCCTTAGACTAGAATTCTATTGTGTATAATATAAATCGTGTGTTATGTGGAATTCATATATCTGTGTGTTTATGTGTTATTGAGTTAATTCTCGTGTTATTTGTTCATTGATCGACCATCGATCACTGTAAGGATCGATGGTGATCCAATGCTAACAAGTTAACTGTTGTATGAATGTGAATAGAGTATGGCAGAGTTAATGGGTGGAAATGCGAATTCCATCTTCAGTGAACAAGCAGAGAGGGAGCCGTCGGATCGTTTAGACCAACGGACATTAATGGTGGATGAAAAATGACAGAGGGATAAACTGCGGGGAATAGGAGTTACGGTTGCCTTGATCGTGGTTGAAGCCCCATACTAAATCCTGGTCGTCGATCTCATTTTCAAACGCTTACGTCACAGTCAACTACAGGGCTAAGATATTTTGTAATCCATGTGTTAGCTGAAGCCCCGCAGGCTGTAGATCTGATGACCTCGTATATCCAACAGATATCGGGTCATAAAGTGATCAAATGTTAATCTCAGAACGGACCCGAACATTAATAGATTAAGGATTTATAATCCTTATCGGCTCCATAAGGGCGGTTAAACGTCGTGATAGTGGTCCGTGCGATATCACTGCTAAACGTTGGATCAAGCGTGACTTGATCAAATGGTGGATGATTAGTGATTAGTTTCGTTGATCGGGTGAACCATAAACCGTCGAATTGGGTAGAAGATCAACGACGAAGAATTTATCCGATAAGATTTGTGGGAAAGGTGGAACCGAGAAGTTTATGGACACGGGTTTAAATCTATTTGAGGTACGGTCTTGTGCATTCAGGTGGGACTGGTGTTCATTGGCGGGGTTTGTTATATTCCATTGTTTGGTGATTGGTTGGGTTTTTGTTTAAAACCTACCAACGTAAACGCTTCCAATTTGTATAGGTGGGCCATAACCCACAAGGTCAAGTAAGGTTATTATGAAAATCAGGGAAATTTCCTTTAGGCAGTTTTTCCTGCATTAAAGTGGTATCAGAGCAGGGAAAGGTTTCCTTTTGTGTGCAAAAGGAGGAGGCATAGTTATGTTGAAGACTGGAGAGTTTATGATCTTGGTACTGTCGATAGCGGCAGCAAAAGGTGAGAAAACTTGTAGCAACATAGAGCATGAAATGCTCATATGGTTCCACAGAAGAGAGAACCAGGGAGATGCCGAAAGACTAAGCTCGAGGAGAGAAGCTTGGTGAGGTATCATGTAGCAGAGAAGACTGTTACTATAGAGGTTTTGTTGCAGCTTATAGAAAGATCATGAAGGCAGTTCCACCAAGGAAGTGGGTAGAATTGCTATGGGATTAGGGAGAAGCATATGACCAGGAGGTCATAAATTTTTGTGCCTCGGGTGTCTGATGCAGGATCATCCAACCATCCTTAATCAAAAGTCAAAGTCAAAGCTATGGAGGGGCAGACATGGATAATCATGTAAACCGGGAGCAATTTTCTGTTAAAAACAAGCTAATTTGAAGGGATTAATAAGTCTTGAGAAGACTTAATTATCTGCCATGTATGTGTATTGAGAGATTTAGGAGATTTGTGAGAGGAAATCATGGATATGAGATGATCCACGACTTTGTAATTTTCTCTATAAAAAGTTTGTGTTGTGTGACAGAAAAATAGAGAGTGATAGAGGGGCAGGAAACATTTGTGTAAACAGAGTGTGGATTCAATGTAGTCGAGAGGAGAATTTGTGACTAAGGCTGAAATGCCTTAGACTATAATTATATTGTGTATAATATAAATTGTGTGTTATGTGGAATTCGTATGTCTATGTGTTATTGAGTTAATTCCCGTGTTATTGGTTCATTGATCGATCATCGATCACAGTAAGGATCGATGGCGATCCAATGTTAACAAGTTAACTATTGTATGAATGTGAATAGAGGATGACAGAGTTAATGGGTGGAAATGTGAATTCCATCTTCAATGAAACAATGCAAATGGAGCAGTCAGATCGTTTAGACTGACGGATATTAATGGCGGAATAAAAATGGCAAAGGGATAAACTGCGGGGAATAGGAGTGTACGAATATCTTAATCATGGTTGAAGCCTTGTACTAAATCCTGGCCATCGATCTCATTTTCAAACGCTTACGTCACAGTCAACTACGGGCCTAAGCTATTTGGTAATCCGTGTGTTAGTTGAAGAGCCACAGGCCGTAGATCTTATGACCTCGTATATCCAACTGATATTGGGTCATAAAGTGATTGGACGTTAATCTCAGAACGGACCCGAACATTTATAGATTAAGGATTTATAATCCTTATCAGCTTCGTAATGGTAGTTAAACATCATACAGGTGGTCCGTGCGATATCACTGCTGACCGTTGGATCAAGCGTGACTTGATCAAACAGTGGAGTATTACCGATTAGTTTCATTGATCGGGTGAACCGTCAACTATTAGATAGGGTAGAAGATCAATGGCAGAGAATTTATCCGATAAGATTTGTGGGAAAGGCGGAATCGAGAAGTTTATGGAGGTGGGTTTAAATCTATTTGAGGTCCGGTGTTATGTATTCATGTGGGACTGGTGTTCATTGGCGAGGTTCATTGTGTTTTGCTGTTTGGTGATTGGTTGGGTTTTTGTTTAGAACCCACCAACGTAAACGCTTCCAATTTGTATAGGTGGGCCATTACCCATAGGGTCACGTAAGGTTATTATGAAAATCAAGGAAATTTCCTTTAGGCGGTTTTTCCTACATCAAAGTGGTATCAGAGTAGGGAAAGGTTTCCTGCGAAAAAAAAAAAAAAAAAAAAAAAGAAAATTTGTGCAAAAGGAGGAGGTACAATTATGTTGAAGACTGGATAGTTTATGATCTTGGTACTGTCGATAGCGGCAACATAACATAAGGTGGAGAAATGATCCAAAATTGGATCCTGGATAAACCTCTAAGTTGATCCAAATGGATCCTAGAACACTCTCTAAGTTTTCATGAACTCTCTTTAAATCATGCCAAAAATTCAAAGTTTTATAAAAATCAAGCTATCGGAGGGAATCCTTAGATAGTTGCAATGGCGATCAGTGTGGATCAACGAGGGTCGTCGATCTAGCGCGCAGAGTGGCGGACCATGGTAACATGCACTGACACCAACCGACAAATGAAGGGACAAATCTGAGCAACGAGGGTTGTTTCTGATATGCGATCGCAGGGCAAACCTCTCAGTGAAGAGAAGCCCCGAGCACCCAGACCCGAAATAACCATGAAACGCGGAAAAGTATTGTTTCGGTTCCATCGGAGTGGGATTCCACAAAACCGACAGGATATCGGAAGGGCTTTGAGGCGGTAAGCGGTTTCAACTGAGTCCCGCCCGATGCCACATAGCAATTGCCACGCGTCCAGTGGAAGAGAGAGAAAACCGCTCACATCGGACGAGTAACCATCGAGCTGCTTAACTTGCAGTTCTTAGGTTTTCTATTTTGTTGTGTCGGAAAAGTTTCCCTGTAGCATATATTCTTCTCTTGCAAATACTCATTTTGGTAATAATGACATCATGCAAATGGATTTCAAAACAAAGAAGGATTACAGGAGAGAGGACAAAGAAGCCAAATTGGCACTTGCTCAGAGAACTTTACATGGTCTGATTGCTCCTAATGCCTACACTTCTATTGGGCGTTCATCCATGATTGCAGAGCAAGCTAGAAGACATGCATAGATTGCAAGGTAACAAATCATGGAAATGCATAATGCTTTCAGAACTTTTGTTATCGCCCTAATCCTATTTCATGAGAAAAACCAAATTGATTTGAGTGTTTGCATTTTGAAAATGATTTGAAGGTTATAAATACCATGCCCTGAGCAAAAAGTGTGTTCTCTGTGTTTTTTCACAAGTTTTATTATTTAGGAAAATCTACATGGCTTGCATTCAATTCCATTTCACCAATGATCTGAAGCAAGAAAAACTTGTTTTTAATATTTGCAACTATTTGATGATCAGAAAAACAAGAAATTCAATCCTCATGCCTATTCAATTATGGGAGAAAAAAAATTGTATTTTGGAAACAACGTTGGGAAAGAACCATTGTTTTAAAACACTGCACACGAGTGATCCCTTCCATTTGCTTCATGAAAGAATGTATACTCAAGTTATTCATCTAGAATATCTGAATTCTGCTTCACTTGACCATTTTTTCGGGGATGGAAAAACATATTGATGCTAATAGTACTTGTGCAGGTTGAGAGAACTGCATACATTGAAGGGATACATGGAATCAGTTGTTCGGTTAAAGGGATTAGACATCAATGCTATTCAGCAAACATATATTGTTTAAACCAGGCCAACTACATTCAGAGGATTATATACTCAAGCGGATTCACCTTGAAATCTGGGAAGACATCTGAGCAACACTGGCTTGTTTCATAAAAGCATATTGGCAAGTCACTAGGAGAGAGAAATCATCAACCACAAAAACAACGAGAGGCTGAATTTTCCTGTCATTACAACAATGTTTGTTTGTACTTGTATTGGCTTTCAAACAATTTCAGAGTTCAAATTTTTGAGGCCCGTTGTGAGATTAAAATGAATCAAATTCTTAAGAGACAAGTTGTAGAGATTTTTATGGGTTCATAAGATTGCATGTATTTGTGCATATCTATTCAGTGAATTGTAGAACTTTAATTTTTTTTTATTGTAAAGTTAATTTTTTGGTTTTTTTTTTTTTTTTTTTTTTTTTTTTTTTGTTTTTTTTTTTTGTTTAAATTTATTCATGTAATAATGACTAGTTTAGAAATTAAATATAATATAAAAATCTTCTCCATCTGAATTAAATTTAATATCTATATAATTATTATATAAATTCTTATCCACTGAATAATAGTTATAAAATAATCTCAAGCCTTAATAACTAAATAAATATTTATAAAAATGAAGTCTCATCATAATATTTATAAAAATGAAGTGTCATAACATTTAATACATAGTAAACTGAATATTTATGAAAATGAATAGTCTAAATAGGAAAAACGATTTGTAATGTAGGAATGCAGAGGCTACATTATCAAGCACACAAAAATAAAAGTTAAACAATTTTCCACTAAAAACATTTGCATTTTTTTAGTAAAGGTAAATCGATTTTCAAGTGGTTAGATATCAAGAGAGTTTTTCAAACTACAAAAAGACATATGTTGGTGCATCCTTAAGTGCAGACAATTATACTATATTATTTATTTATTTTGTTAAGAATAAATTCAATTGTTGTATAATTTTATATGCAAAATATAGAATATGTACCATATTTATTATTTATATTAAATATATAATAACATCATATTTATTATATTTAATTTGTTTTATAAGTTATATTAAAAAATATTAATAAAATTTTAATGTATATTTTAAAAAGATGAGTTATGTCATTATTTGCATATTATATATAAATATGTTGTAATACATATTGGATGTAAAATTTTATAGTTGACTTGAGAAAAGTCAAAATTAAATAGTTGTTTTTTATAGTAATTTTTCTCAGCTTTATCTTATAAATAACAATAACGAATTTTTGGTCTCATCATTATTTGTACAAAGTGTTTGTAGAATAATATTAATTTTTTTAGCTTTGTTTATAAATTTAGTAGGAATTTTTTAATAGATTTTTATAAATTTTGGTTATTGAAATTATCCTAAACGTTGTTTTATAAAGAAAATAGTGGAATTCATTTAAAGTACTAGAGTTTGCAAAATGACAAAATCATATCATCAAAATTACGATATTTGTGGATTCTATCAAAATTACTTACTTAAGAGAAAGAGACATTTGTTAACAAATAAATGAATGTTAATTTAATGGATATTTAAATCACACACATTTATTTGTAAATCTATTTCAATTACTTAAAATACATTTATTATTTAGTATTTAATAATAATGTTTTTCGTTAATCAAATTGGAGTAAATTTTCACTCTTATTGAATGGTTTAAAAACCTTTAACAATTCAAATTCAAATTGAATAAAACTATTATCAATTACTTACATAAATTAAATAGTATATATATATATATTTACACACACACACACACCCTTCATACTTATATAGAGATTATACCAATGAAATCTTTAGAAGTGCATACTTGTCTCAATAATGTAAGTCTAACTCTAGCTTGGAAGTTGTATCAATGAAATGAAATCCTTGCAAAATGCAAACTTGACTCACCTTTATAGTATTTTAGCTAGTCCAAACCTCACATTATTTAACCTAAACATTTCATAATATATACAAGGGTAATGTGAATAGACTTCCACTTGTACATGTTTTTGGAGGTATTTAACTCTATAACAATTTAAATTAGTCTAAGTCTTGGTCAGTGAATCAAAAACTTCACATTCTTATTTTATTCAATATTAATTAGGAAAGTTATAAATTCCAAGTTTACCTTAAACTAGGGTTTATGATTACTATGTAACATACTTTATATGCAGATACTTAAAACTAAGATTTAGGAGTACCCTCTAACATATTTTGTACAATTAATGTATAACAATTTAACTATAAGAAAAGTTTTAAATCCAAGACTACCTTAGATGGTTTTGGAGGTTTTTAATTCTGTAACCATTTAAATTAATCTAACGCAGTTATCAATTACTTTTTACGTAAAAGGCAAGTACTAAGCAGAAATATTGCATATTACACTTGTTTTATCATTATATCGTCCCTCAATGATAAGGAATTTCATGGAAAAGCTTCCACAAATTTTTAGTTGTCAGCTTCGGATTAGCTTCAGCAAAAGGTTTTCTTTTTTAATATTTGAATATTGCTTATGTTCATTACTTTTCTTGAATCCAACATTGTGGGTTTACAAAACTTTACTGAAATTTTCACTTTGAATATTTGAATATTGCTTATGTTCATTACTTTTCTTGAAGCCAACATTGTGGGTTTACAAAACTTTACTGAATTTTTCACTTGAGTACATTGCTAACTTACATTAGATTGTGCCTAAGAGAATTATATATTGAAAGTATCTATAGGGCTTAAAAGTATAACAAAAAATCTACTGAAATTTGGCACTGCATTTTGAAGTGCTTCTCTGGCTTGACAATCTACCTATGATTTTAGATAACTAAACACTGTAAGGAGAGTCCACAATGAAAAATACATGACTTAGAGGGCAAGGTGAGAAATCAATCCAATCTTAATTGTAAACGTTAAGTAAAAATCACAAGTCGATTCACATGAAAGATATAGTTTAGAAAACACCTATAACACTTACATATTCAGACTTTGAACCTTCTTTGATTTCCCTCCTATTTCTCCTTCCTCTTTAAGCATGTATCTAGGAATCACAATATATTAGAAGACTTTGCTAGGGAAAACCCACGGAATTCCAAATGATTTATGTTGTCAGTAGAGAGTTCTAATGGTCAATGAAGAACCCAAAAGAAACGATGTGTATAAATGCAAACAAAGGAGACTATAAGCTCCTTTGTCTCAACAATGTCATGCAAACTGTGTTAAAATAAGGCTAATTACTCCCGCATGAGGGGTTGGCTAAACTTAGAGAGACAGTTAACTAACTGTTGAGGGTTGAGTGTTGGATTGTTGAGTCAAGTTGAGTTAGGTGATAGACGAATTTTACTGTGTGGTTGCATGTCAAGATATTTTAGGCAAGTTGCTAGTTGGAAAAGGTTAAATACCCTTCACCGGGTTCACTGTAAGTATCAAGATTTGTGTGATCAATAAAAGAGCAACACCTCGTGTATTTGTGTGTGAATTTTTGTTTTGTCTCCTCCGTCTTTCTAACAAATTGGTATCAGAGCGAGGAAACAAAAAGCTAAAAGCTAAAAAGAACGGATTAGCAACCGTCTGTGTGAGAGAAGAGCAATTTATAATTTTTCACAAAGTTCTATAATGCAATTTTTCTCATAGAAAGTTTTACAACGCACCTTGTAGGTTATATACAGGGTGTTATAATGCACCAGGGCTCACTAGAGAGCCGCGTTAACAATCCTTAAATTAAGCGGTTTTAGAAGCATGCGGGTCAAGTTTATTCCCGTGGCTTTAGCCGACTAACGCTAGAGTTAGTCATCGTGAAAGACGTTAGTCACACGCCTTCATCACAAGAGGAGCATTAGCGGCTTAAAAGTCAACCACATAAATTATTCGAAAGGCTTATGTTACGAAGAGTGAAATACGTTGTGTTATATGTTAAGTGGGCCTTTTGATTTTATGGTGAAGTATAATTTTTTTTAAATGTATTAAAGTATTTTCAAAAAGGCTTTTGAAAGAATTTTTTTTTTTATTTTTTATTTTACCTTTTTGTTTTTAATAAAAGTTTAAGTTTTTAGTGGCTTTGCAAAGTTTATAAAAGGAGAATTTTAGGGTTTTTAAAAGAATTTTTTTTTGGAGAAAGATGGCTTTCTCAAATTTCCAGCTTTAGTTCTCACTATTTACAAGGAATGATTATGATGTGTGGGCAATTAAGATGGGGACCACGTTGCAGACACATGATGTTTGTGATTATATCAAGTTTGGGTTTTCAGATCCTAAGGATGAAACATCAAAACAGATCTCAATAAAACAGAGAGGGAACAATGGAAGAAAAACAAGAAGAATAATGCATAAGCGTTGCAGCCTATCCAGCAAGGAGTGGATCGAGCAGTGTTCCAGAAAATTATGATCATGTCTTCAGCAAAGGAAGCATGGGATACTTTGGCGGCAAACTATAAAGGTATGACCAAAGTCAATATTGTTAAGTTGCAGAATACTAAGAGAAATTTTGAAAGTCTGCAGATGAAGGAGATAGAGGACATCGATTCTTTCATGAATGGGGTCATAATTGTCGTAAATCAGTTAAATATTTATGGTGAAGAAATTAAAGATCAAACAGTGGTTGAGAAGGTCCTCATATCTTTGTCTACCAAATTTGATGTTGTGGTAGCAGCCATAGAAGAAGCCAAGGATTTGGCATCATTAACAATTGATGAGCTAATGGGATCACTTCTATTGCATGAGGCAATGATAGAGAGAAATAAGGGTTCCACTTTAGATACCGCCTTCAAAAGTCAGGTTTCTATTTCAAGAGATAGAGGTTGAGGTAGAAGTAGATTGAGAGGCAGAGGCTGAAGCAAAAAATACGGTGGTCAAAGATATGGCCCAAAAGAGCATGAACATGAAAGTTGAAGCAACTACAAAAGCTTCAAAAATAACCAAAGAGTTGACAAATCAAACATGAGATGTTATTATTGCAATAAATTTGGTCACTATGCTCGTGATTGCAGGAAGAAGATAGTTGATCAAGGGAACCAGAGAGCTAATGTCACTATAGAGAGTACTAACTTCATGTTCCTAGCTTGCCATACCATGCATGAACCTTTTGCTAGTGTGTGGCTATTAAATTGTGGTTGCAGTGACCACATGACAGGCAACAAGAATTTGGTTGCAAATTTCAATCAATCTGTGAAAACAAAGGTAATGTTGGGGACTGAAAAGACTATGGAAGTAGATGGAAAAGGAGTGGTCAACATTCTTACCAAGCAGGGGGGGCAAAGACAATCTCAGAGGTATATTATGTTCTTAGTCTCAAACATAATTTGACGAGTGTTGGTCAATTGACACAGAAATTAAACATATTTATCTTTCAAGGTCAAGAATGTGTTATATATGACAAGCTCCCAAGTAGGCAGTTGATAGCGAAGGTGCAGATGACAAGGAACAAACTATTTCCTCTCATAATGAATTACACTGATCGTGCCAGTTCTTTTACATTTGCATGTTCTGATGATTATTAGTTATGGCACTTTCGGTTTGGACACTTGCACTTTTCTGGTTTAAGATTTTGCAGCAGAAATAGATGGTCAGAGGATTACCTCCCATCAAAGAACCTGCAAGTGCTTGTGAGTGTTGCATCTTGGGAAAGCAACACCATGAAAGTTTTCCAAAGGGAGTTGCATACAGAGCAAAGAAACCTCTTGAGCTAGTGCATACAGACTTGTGTGGACCTATGAGGACACAGTCGATTAGTGGAAGTTTTTACTTCCTCACTTTCATTGATGATTATAGCAGAAAGACTTGTGTTTAGTTCTTGAAGAAAAAGTCTGAAACTTTTACAAAGTTCAAATAATTCAAAGCCTTAGTAGAGAACCAAAGTGATCGACAAATCAAGGTATTCAAGTCAGATCGTGGTGGAGAATATGACTCAAAGGAATTCCATGATTACTGCAAACAATATGGAATCAAAACACAGTTTACAACCAGGTACACACATCAAAATGGTATAGCAGAGAGAAAGAACAAGACAATTATGAACATGGTAAGAAGCATGTTGAAAAGCATAAACTTGTCTAATGAGTATTGGGCAGAAGTAGTTGCATGTGTTATTTATGTGCTCAAGGGATCTCCTACAAAGAGTGTGATGAACAAAGTACTGAGACAGGCATGGTCAGGTATGTCTTGCAACATATCTCATCTCAGAGTATTTGGATGTGTATCTTATGCACGTGTGCCTAAAGAGTGAAGAGGAAAATTGGTTGATAAAAGTGAAAAATGCATATTTACTGGTTATAGTGAGAAATCAAAAGATTACAAATTGTATAACCCTATCACAAAGAAGACCATAATTAACAGAGATGTTGTGTTCAAAGAACAAGAGGCATGGAATGGAACTGTAGACAAAATAGTTGATGCACAAGTGCCATTGATGGAAGAAGATGATGTAGTAGAAAAGGAGCAGCAAGAATCACAGGTGAAAACACCAAACAGAAACACGCCAACAAGGACTCCAAGATTTTCAAAGCAACATGGACCTTCAAGCAGATCAACAGATCAAGATTCTCCCAACAATCAATCAGGTGATGAATCAAGAAATGGTAAGAGAAAGATGAGAAGTCTGAAAGATATTTATGATGATTTGGATGTTAGTTCAAATTTTTCATTGTTGTCATTCCAACCTTCTTCGTTTGAAAAAGCAATCAGAGATGAAAATTGGGTGCAAGTCATGGATGAAGAAATTGAAGCTATTGAATATAATGATACATGGGATTTGATTAATTTACCGAAGGACAAAATCCTCATTGGTGTAAAGTGGGTGTACAAGACAAAGTTGAATGAGAAAGGTGAAATTGGCAAATTTAAAGCTAGATTTGTAGCAAAAGGATTCTCGCAGCAACCAGGAATAAAATTTGGAGAAACATTTGCTCTGGTAGCTAGATTGGATATTGTAAGAGCAGTTCTAGCCACAACAATGCAAAAAAAGTGGAAAGTATATCAGATGGATGTGAAATCAACCTTCTTTAATGGAATTCTAGAATAAAGTCGAAGGTAACGAAGAGAAAGTTTACAGGTTGAAGAAAGTGCTCTATGGACTGAAGCAAGCGCCTAGAGCTTAGTATAGCATAATCGAAAACTACATGATTAAGAATGGATTTTACAAAAGCAACATTGAGCCTACCTTATACACAAAGGTAAATGAGCATGGACAAATTTTGATTGTTTTCGTATATGTTGATGACATGATTTTTACAGGTGATTTTGAGATAGATGAATCTAAAGCAGCCATGATGAAATAATTTGAGATGATAGATCTTGGTCTCATGAAGTATTTTCTTGGCATAGAAGTTGAGCAATCTGAAAAAGGAATTTTTATTTGTCAAAATAAATATGCCAAAGATTTGTTGATAAGATTCAAGATGGAAAATTGCAAACCTATCCCTACACTATTTAGAACAGGTACAAAGTTAAGCAAGGATGATGAAGGATCATATGTCAATACAACTCTATGCAAAAGATTGGTTGGCAGCCTCATGTATCTCACAGCTATCATGCACGGAGTGAGTTTGATTTCCAGATTTATGGAGACTCCAAAAGACACACATTGGAGTGCAAGAAAAAGAATTATGAGATGCATAACACGAACTAGATATTGTGGCATAATGTATGCAAGCACATAAAAGAAGGATTTAATTGGATACATAGTTATTTTGAAAGCAGTTTGGATGATAAGAAGATCACTTTTGGTTATGTGTTCCATCTTGGTTCAGGTGTGATTTTGTGGGCATCTAATAAACAACCCATTGTGACACTTTCGTCAGCAGTAGTGGAATATGTAGCAACAACATCAACATCATGTCAAGCAATGTGGTTAAGAAGAGTATTTGATGGAATCAAGAAAAAACAACAAGGATTGACAACAATATATTGTGACAACACCTCAATGATTGCACTATCCAAGAATAGTGTGATTCATCAGAAGAGAAAGCATATTGATATTAGATATCACTTTATTAGAGAACTTGTGAGCAATGGAGAAGTTCACTTGAAGCCTTGTCAATCTAGTGATCAAATGGTTAATATATTTACTAAGTCATTAGAAAAATTATGTGTTTGAGTTTCATAGAAGAAACTTGGGTGTTGTAAGCCTAGCTGAGACATAAACCAACATGCATGTTTGAGTTGTCATGAGTCAAGTTTTAGTTTCGCAGTCGTAATTAAGGGGGAGTGTTAAAAGAAGCTAATTACTTCTGCATGAGGAGTTGGCTAAACTTAGAGTGTCAGTTAACTAACTATTGAGGGTTGAGTGTTGGAGTGTTGAGTCAAGTCGAGTTAAATGGTAGAAGACTTTTAGTATGTGGTTGCATTTGTTTGCATGTCAAGATATTTTTGGCAAGTCGCTAGTTGGAAAAGGTTAAATACCCTTCACCGAGTTCATTGTAAGTATCTAGTTTTTGTTGAAAATAGCAACAAGAAATGTTAAAAATAGAAATGTTATAAATAACATTTCTATAGATAGCATTTCAGGTACCAGAGTAGAAAATAGCAACAAGGAATGATAAAATAGAAATGCTAAAAATAACATTGCTATAAATAGCATTTCAGGATATATTCCAATTTTGATTTGTCCTTGAATCAAAATTGAGAATTAAAATCCGAATTTAGTCTTAGTAGCTGTTTGAAAAATAATTAATTAATTCATCTTGAGTTAATTAGTTGGAGAAAATCAAACATGAAGTCTTTTTGAAGACATGCAACAGTTATCCCTTTGATTGAGGAAGTTATCCCTTAATTAAGGAGATCAAGATGAGTTGTACTTTGAGTTGTAATTAGTTAGCTTAGTTAACTGAGTTAAGACTAGTTAGATTAGTTCCAACAATTTATGGAACTGATTGTGAGTTCAGTTATTTAATGCATGCATGCATTTAACTAGTGTACTTCAGATAATTGAATATTCTCTCATAAATAACTCATGCATGTCAGTTTAGTCAGAGACCTAGTTGAGATCATAGGATGGGATAGTGTAATATCAGTTGCAGGAATATTCCCTTGAGGATATCTCTTGCATGCAAAAGGAATTCATCTCCTTCAGGATTGCGTAGTTAGTTCAGAGGTTAGTGAGTAGTGTGTGAGGTAATTACACACAGGTGGCAGCTTGAGGACCCAGGAGAAACTGCGCAAGGAAATAGGAGGCTTGGAGAGCAGAGGAGAAGGTTTGTGAGAAGCCTTTGACTGTCTATGAGTAGCATTGAGGGATTGTATTAAGAGCTGGATAGCTTGTGAGCTAAAGCTTTGTGTAATCCAAAGATATTTCCACTTGTATGATAATACAGATAGTGGGGTTTTTAATTGAGGCTTTCCCCAGAGTATTATTCTGTGTTCATGTGTGATTAAATCTTCTTCTCTGTTATATGTGTTCTGTTTGATCTTGCTCAAAGTCAATTAAGCTTCCGCAAGTTTGATTGTAGAAGTAGATTAAGTATTTTGCTTTAGTACATTGCATAATCAGTTTAATCTACAACGGGAATTTCTACAGTTTTGTGTGATCAACAGAAGAGTCACAACTCATGTATTTGTGTGTGAATTTGTGTTTTGTCTCCTTTTCCTTTCCAACAAACAGGTCTGGCCAATTCCGTACCATCTTCCATTGTAATTTTAGTTCTTATGTATTCATTTTGTTGTTCGTTGATGTATGTAGTATGAAGGGCATTTCTTTCTGGACATATTTGGACATATTTATTAGATACATTGAGGTGACGATTTTGACCCGAGGGCCTCGCCATAATTCTATCGATTTTTTCAAGAACTTTCATAGCAAATTATTTTTGTAGGTAGTTTTTGTCGTTACTCTTGAGGCTACCATTGCATTGACAAATTTTATGTTAAATAAATCTTGATTCTAGATATTAAAAGTATTAGTATTTAGCTCTATCTACTTTGTAGGCATTACCATTCTATGTAACCAGGATCCACTGAGTTTATATCCCTGTAACAGTAACAGTCTAAGCCAGAACCAATCTTGTATGGATATGTCTCCGGGATCAGAGTTGAGCTGCACGTATGCCAGAAACTCCTCCACTTCACAACCCAAGATTAGCCAGTATAATAATGAAAATGAGGATTATGTTAGGTTTACTGAGATATCATCTTCGAATGATTTGATAAAAATGGAAGTCATGGAGGCATCGATCTCAACTTGGGTTTGGATTTAACATTGTGGATCAATCTTGTTGAGAACAAACATGCAATCCCCCAAACTTAAAAGTACAATCAACTATTTTAGCAAGAGGAATGGAGCAGGCAAGAATGTTGACAAGAAGAGCTTTTCAAACCCCAACTCTAAGCAGAGAAGACCAAAACATGTACTCTGATTCTAGGAATATGGTGGATGCAGTGGAACAGTTTGAAGAGATCCACCAAGAAGTAATTGTAGCCCAACTAGGATCAATTAAGTGCAGTGCTTTGGGAACACTAAAAGAAAATTAGCAGGAAACTCCTGTGAGTAACTCGAATGAAGCTAAGCATTTAGCTTTTTCTTGGATTACATCCAAACAGTTTCAGTCATTCTCAACAAACCATTCTACAATGGATGACCTTTGCAACTCGAGCTATGATGAAGCATGCCAACCATCTACCTTTGATCACAATTTGATAGATCACTCAACAACTCTTAATGAATCTTCTATCATAAAGTAAGGTCATACTCCTATCTACTTTTTGGGAAACAATTTCGGTATTAATCTTGTAAATTTATCTAGTAATTTCTAGTGCTTGTCCAACTTTTATCTAGCAATAAACTGCTCAGGAATGGGTAGAGTCTGCCCTTAACTTGGGGCACATAGAAGTGGACTAAGTGGATTAATGGCCACCCCTTTGGATAACAACGATTGGAGACTGTGACTCTGAACAAAGATGACTTGCAGAATGTTTCTTCATATAGTCAAACGACTTAGGATCATGAAAACTTAGGCACAAATGACTTTGGTATGCTGAAGTCCAATTTCCAATCTTTTTGATATGCATATTTATCTATTATTATAAGGTATCTTAGAGGGTCACTCTGTTCTGTTTGGCATTTCATATTTGACCACTTATACATCTTTTGGTAGCTGAAAATAGCGGGAGATTTATCTGCAGCTCAAAAATGCTCAAAAAAGAGAAAGACTACTTGAATGGAAACACCCATCTCCAGGTCTAGGGAGATCACATATCTAGTTTCCTTGCATCATCATTGAAGCAAAAAGCTGGGGGATCACATACTTCTCCTGGTGATCATGTTGCAGTGTGTTTATTATTAATTTCACTATTATTTTCCAACAATTCCATCTGCCTGTCAACCATTGTTTCTACCATTTTTGTTCCCTATTGATCGAACCAATGTTGCAGGTGTTCATTATTATTTTCCAACAATTCCATCTGTCTTTCAACCATTGTTTCTACCATTTTTGTTCCCTATTGATCCAACCAATTTCTATCTGCAATTTGGACACTGTTCATATATAAGCTTCCAGATCGACAGATATATTTCCTATGTGCTTCATATTATCTTCCCCTCTTTAAGTTGCATTATTCAGATTCATCTCAATGGCTTGCCATAGTTTTACTCGTTGATTTTGTCTTCCGGAATGATTTGCAAGATTAATTTGTACCTGTGAGATTCATAAGGTCACTGTTATCAGCACTGGCTTTTGTTGGGCTGCATTTTCTTGGTTATTTTGGTGGGCTATACAGATACTGAAGACTTGGACCTTGCTAGTTATATGAAAAACAAGACTTTTCTACACACCCTTGCATTTGTACTTAAATCTTGTTTTCTGCTTAGGTTCTATGGTTGTTCAATTTTGACAAGTTCATTTCGGTAGTCAAAGAAACATAAGATTTCCTCCCTGAAGTTGTATTTTCTCGTCATATAGAATTATCTGACTGATGAAACACTGACTTTAGCATTTGAATATAATTAAAAAATTTGTCAAGGTGAACATGTAACACAAACCGCTATTTAATACCGTATCTTGGTAGATACATCAACAAATCATTACATTCCTTACATATTTTTAAGATTTATATTTTTTTGAATCCATGCTTAATTTGTTGTTTCTCTTTGTTGTTTCTTTGGAGTTTAGTCTCATGACCTCAGAGGTTGAAATTTCATGGGAGGGATTCGGAATGGGAGCTACTTTTCGAGAATTAAACCATTTTAAGGGGTCCTAGCTCCACCTAGCATTGCATAACAGTTCGTTTGTTTACCCAACATTCGGCTAGCCCTCTACTTAGGCTCCCATTGCTCCCATTTTCGAAGAGCATATATATATATATATATATATATATATATATATATATATATATAATCATCTCACTAAGGAAACACTGACTTCAGCATTTGAATATAATTAAAAACTTTTGTCAACGTACACATGTAACACAAACTGTTATGTAATACAGTATCCTCGTAAATAAATGAACAAATCTTTATATTTTATATTTTAAACTAATGATGAATGGGTGTGTGTGGGGATTAGTCTTATTAGGTTAGATGTTCAAATTTTAGAGGAGAGTTTGAATTTATGATTAATTGGTTTTTGTGGGGATTAGTTTTATTAAGTTAGATGTTCAAATTTCATGAGAGAGGTTGAAACTGGGAGTCATTTTTGGGGAATTAAATTATCTTAAAAATCTAAAAATTCCAAAAATCCAAGTTAAACCTAACTTTGCACAACAAATCATTCTTTTTTCTACAAAACCATAAATAACCCTCTTAACTATTTTGATATATATATGTGGAATAATGAATCATTTCACCTGTGACAGACATCATGACGAGACAAGAAACAAAATAACAAATTATTACTTAAGTTTAATTAATGTATTAATTTATTTTCATGCTTCCTAGCATCTTGATAAAACTTATCTGACAACTCTATTCCACGGAGGTTTGAACTTCGGTCACTGAAATAATAGTCCAAGACCTAGTTACCAGAAACTTGACTTCGGAGCACTATTTTGAGGGAGAATGACTTGAAATATCTAAGTTTCCATTGCTGGTTTTCTAGAGAAACATAATTGATCTAAATAAAGAGACCATTCATGGAATTTCTATTTAATGTTATAAATCTATTAATGTATAAAAAATAGAAAATATCTCAATAATAATAAATGTTGTTGTGTTAATAACCAAATTTGTTACTTATAATGAACCTTGTTTAACAAAAATTAATTAAAATGGACTCAAAACAAACTTGATCAACCCCAAAATAACTTAAATACATGCCTTTTCAGTAAGTAACCCTGGTTACATAAAAAGATAGTGATCAATGCTTAGAATAAACTCAACCCGCGAAGGAGTAGGTGATTCTTGGTTACCAGAGTTTTAGCATACCCAAGATTCTTTCTATTTTTTTCTACTGTAGCGCAGTTGTATCAATTACATAATATCATATCACAAGGGCCAAATTTACCCTCACCCTCTCCTCGCTAAATCGTTAAAACAGAATAATGGTGTATAATAAAATAAATCTAAATAATAATAGGTAACTATTTATAATAAAATTAATTAAGAAATTTATATAAAAAAATTATATTTAATCAATAAAGATGTAATTAAAATAATATATATATATTAAAATAAAAATATATTTATGTATAAAATTGAAATTAATATACATATCATAAATAATTAAAATTAACATAAATTTATTTAATTTATTATTAATTATTAAAAAAAATTATATTTATAAAATGTAAATTTTTATTTCAATTTTACCAAAACATTAAGTCTGGAAAAATTTCTCTAAACACTTAATAAATCCAAACTTAAATAAATCTATATTTTTTTCCAGGAGAAAAAGCAGTATGGTATTTATATTATGTTTAAAACAGTTCTGTATTTATATAAATATGGCGAGATTTTATCCCTGATATGGTATCTTATTCTGAGAGTATTTTCATTTATATATCTTTCATTGATCATATTCAAAATGCTTGTACTGCATAGAGATCTTTTCATCCTAGAAATATTCAAAAAACTTCTAAAATATGGAGATACTTGGCCATCTGACATACTTTCCAGAAAAAAAAGAGTTTGAAGCATACCAAAATTTTGTCAACATTATATGCCTGGCATAGAGAAAAGCTGAATGTCATGTGTACAGGATTCTACAGAGATACTCAGTTGCCACTTACCTTATGGAAACTGCATTCCCTTCTCTAAAAGTTCATCCGCTTGCTCATTTGCTTACTAAATAATTAAATAATTAAATAATTAAATCTATATTGAATTAAATATCTACGGTAAAAAAAATTTCAAACCCAGAATTCCAATAACAATATCACGAGAGTGACATAGAATTTAGAAAATTAGAATTTGAGTTTCAGGACCCTCTACCTCCTAAACACTCTCATGAATCTATAAAATTCTATTTCCTCTCTCGTAAGATCGGACTCTCTACTTCCTAAATACTTTGTCAGTGGATCTATATAATTCTATTTCCTCTCTTCTTAATCGAGTTATTGTTTGTACTTGCCATGATTCATTATTCCTGTGATTCCCATGTACCCACTTTCTTCCCGTGTGGCTTTTAGGTTATAATTCTCTACCTACGGATATAGCAGCCCCCTATTTGGAGAGAGATTCCAAATGGTGGGAAGGCCCAAAGGCAAATCAGCTGGGTGTCCTCGAATGGTAACCCAACCATCTACCGAACAAGAATCATGTCTAGGGGAATTCCAGATCACAGAGATATATGAATCACAGAGGGTATATGGTTTCTTGGTATAAAAAGAATTCCCAGAGATCTATGAATCACAGAGGGTATATGGTTTCTTGGTATAAAAATTGAAATTTAAGGACCAGATTCAGAAAGAATTTCAAAAGTTGAGGTCGAAGCCTCCAGTACTTCCTAGACACCTTGTCAATGTCAATCAATCTATAGAATTCTATTTCTTGTCTTGTTAGGCGAGTGTCGAAGGACTCTTCTTTTGGTCTTTGCTATCATTCATTAAGCCTGTGCTTAATAGCTTTTGAAATTTAGTGGATAACCAAGAGGAGTGCGTAAACTGAGAATTTTCTTTATTTTTTTCATTAATATATACACACAAAGATTTAGCTTCATGAAAATCTTCTCAGTTTCATCTGTTTCAAATAGAAAACAAAGAGAATCAAGATAGAGATGAACCTCGATGAAATCGAGAAGCCGCGATATGTAGTTGATAAGGTCACTGAAATCGCCGTCAACATTTTCTTTATCAAGTTCCTTAGCGGCTTCCATTATAGTCTCAGCATAATCCGACTCCTTTGGAAGTCTGGAGGAGGAGGGGGTCGAAGAGGATGCTGGCTGGGTAGGTGGAGAAGCAGTGGTTTGAGAAGTCGCGGCGATCAAGGAGGAGGGGATCGAAGAGGACGGTGGCTGGGTAGGTGGAGAAGCAATGGTTTGGGAAGCCATGGGGATCGAGGCAGAGGAGGAGGGGGTCGAAGAGGATGCTGGCTGGGTAGGTGGAGAAGCAGTGGTTTGAGAAGTGGGGATCAAGGAGGAGGGGGTCGAAGAGGATGCTGGCCGGGTAGGTGGAGAAGCAGTGGTTTGAGAAGTCGTGGGCAAGGAGGAGGGGGTCGAAGAGGATGCTGGCCGGGTAGGTGGAGAAGCAGTGGTTTGAGAAGTCGTGGGGACCAAGGCAGATGGTGTTACAATACCTGGAGAGGAGGAGGGCACCGCAGCTGATGGAGCAGTAGGTTGAGAGTCATTCTGCATTACTATAGAAGCATTGACTTGAGAGGGAGCCGCCGCTGATGGAGGAGCAGAGGAAGATAATTGATGAGAAGGAGCAGAGGAAAGAGTTGCTGCAGGAGAAGGGTTGGTAATCACAGTGAGAGGAGGTGCGGCAATTTGAGATGAATCAGGTTGTGCAGAAAGGGTGGATTTCTTATCCGAAAAGCATGGAAAGCATGAGAGTAAACCGC